>JADRCH010000042.1:0-80467 GCA_019843965.1 Rhynchomys soricoides
GGCAGGGTAGGAAGCTACCTGTTTTGCCCCAGGGTAAGAGGCTCAGAGTCAAGGCACCAGGTATGAGAATCCCTTAGTGGCAGTGATCTGTTCCCTGTGCTGGCCCTCTAACCTTATTCAAGGTACCAGGCATGAGAATCCCTTAGTGGCAGTGATCTGTTCCCTGGGGGACCTCTAACCTTATTCAAGGCACCAGGCATGAGAATCCCTTAGTGGCAGTGATCTGTCCCCTGTGGGGACCCTCTGACCTTATTTTATCGAGCATCCAAACTGAGATCATCTTCCTGCTCTAGAACCCCAAAAGGGAGATCAAGAAAATTCTAGAATTTTTGGGGCGCTCTCTACCTGAGGAGACTGTGGATTTCATTGTTCACCACACATCCTTCAAGAAAATGAAGGAGAACCCCATGACTAACTACACAACCATCCCTGCTGATGTTATGGACCACGAAGTTTCTCCCTTCATGAGGAAAGGTGGGTAGTAGCCTGGATGGGCATTTGAAGTATTTGGGGAAGGGAGGTTGGATGTGGCCAACAAAATCTTCAGAGTCACAAGGGTACCCCCTTCTCTCTCCTCAGGTACCATTGGGGACTGGAAAAATACCTTCACTGTAGCCCAGAATGAGCGCTTTGATGCCCACTATGCTAAGACAATGACAGGGTGTGACTTCAAGTTCCGCTGTGAACTATGAGTGGATTACGGCTATACTGGGAACCAAGGCAAGCTGACACAGCCCATCATGATCTCAAGAGTAAAATGTGATGTGCTCAATCTATTTGTCATATGCCTAGAGGAAATCTGAGCTAAGAGAACAGGACTGGGGATGTAGCTGAGGCAAAGGGTTTTATCAACACGTGTCAGGAAAGCAATCAGTCCTAACACTGAAGAAGAACCTAAAGTACAAACATGCAATAATAGTAAGAGAAACTAAACTGTAATTTACCTGAAAGAATAAACAAATGCCCCTGCAAGCTGACTGGACCTTCTCCTTCTCATGGCCATCAATCCCATGTGCCCGATGGAGGGCAAGAGAGCCTGACGTAGTGAGGCCCAGGAGACATGGTGAGAGGGAAGAATATTTATTTGAACATAGGAACTCCTTTGTTGCCTTCTCCCATGAGGTTGGCAGTGGCAGATTCAACCCTGCCAGTCTGATTCACTTTTTCTTGGGCTCCTTACAAGCCACCACGTACCTCTGGGCCACATTGAGGGGAGGGGAGTAGCCATCTGCATAGGATGTGTCTTCAAACAGGACTGAGTAGTCATCCTGAGGCTGAGGATACACACAGGAATGGTCAAGGTACTTCTAGGCCAGGGCTGCCTCTCCTTGCCCTGAGCCCTAGATGCATCTCCCCACCTCTCCAGCTTTCCTCTCTACTCTGGAGTCAAGGGGTCCGGTACCAGGGAAGCCTATGTGTAGGAGATGAAGGACAACAAGACAGAAGGCAGTGTCCTAAAGAATGAAGGGGACACCCTTTCAGGGTCTGGTGTCATCAAAGACCTTCCATGGTAGCTCCTTACCCTCTGTGGTGGGGTGTGGATCAGGGCACGGTAGAAGCAGGTGGTCTGTGGGTACAAGGCTAGCACCAGCTGCTCCTTCTGGAACAAGGCCTCAGGGTCTGTCTCAGGGTTGGCTTTCCACTGGGGTAGTGGGATGATGCGCCGACGGCTCAGAGTATGTCTCCTGGGGGAATGATATAGGCCATGACCAGGGGCGCTTCTCTCAGAAGCTTGATGACTCCCCTGCTCCCCACCTGGACACTCACTCTTTGCCTTCTTCATCAATGTCATCTACCTCGTACCTGTGGGCAAACAGAAGGGAAACAGTGCTGAAACAAAAGGCACAGTTTGTATCTGGGAGTGGGGTATGAGAGAGGATGAAAGGGGCTGAAGAAGCTTGAGGGAGTACCACCCAGCACCCCCTGTGGGAAGTTCTCCTCCCTCCCATGCTGCAGAAGTTGGTGTGGAACGAATGCAGTCAGGCACACACACACTCACTTGTTGGTAGCATGGCTGTAACTGACTACTTCAGCTAGGATCCACTGCTCATCCCCTTCCACAGCCTTCACCCTAGCAGCCACCTTGTCTCCAGGTTTGGCCACATAGTCCCCCGAGGCTGGAATGGCTCCACAGAGGGGTGGGGGCCTGTAGAGAAAGCCTGTTAGTCTGGACCCCCAACACCAGCCCTCTCTGGCTAGTTCCTGCCCTCACTTGTCACCAGGCTTTCCGATCCAGAGGGGCAGGGTCATGGCGGACTGCTGCAGCAGCGTCATCAGCACCCCTCTGCGCATGGTCTTCCGGGGGGGCTCTGAATCATTGTAGAGACCTGCGATCTTGGCCGCTGTGGGAAGCAAGTGAATCCCTGAGGCCCTGTGCATGATACCTCATGCAGTCACACCCCAGCAACTGCTCTGAGCTGGAGTACTTTATACCAGGACTCCCCCAAACTCATCCACATTCCTTCTTAACAGATGTCTAAGGCTGAGTCTAAGGAATTGATTGACAGGTCTAACTACCAAATGGGTAAGATGTCAGGACAGTGGACACCTTCATGAAGAGGAACTAAAATAGTGCACAGGGAGGCTTTCAGGATGCAGGTTACATTCTGTTCCCTGACTGAGGTGCTGGGCCAATGAAAATTCCTGAAATGATATACCCATGTTTATCTTTCTACCAGTGCATGTAATTTAAGCAAAAGCTGCACAAATTATCCAGTGTGGATCCTTGGCCTCCTAACACTCACAGCTTATCACCCTCTTTAACTGAAAACAAACAAAAATGGTGCCACCGTCACACTAAGGGGTAAAGAGTTGCCTCTGGGGCAAGGCAGAGGTCAGGAAGCCAAGGCAATAGAACCTGAGGAAACCTGGAAGGCTGGGGGTTTAACAAGTTTCAAATGTGTATCTGGCCTGGGAATATAAAGGGTGACAGACTGTCACCACAGCGTGCCATAGAGAAACAGTACAGGAAGGAAAGAGATGACCAGCCCTGGCTGAGTGAGCAAGGCCAGTATGAGGGGTGGGCAGAGAACTAGGCAAACTCTCTGCCTCTTGAGTCTGTGTCAGACAGCTCTGTGGGGTGACCCTACCAATTTAGGTCCCATGTTCCTCCTGCTAGGAGCCATGACTGTTGTCCCATGAGCCCCCACCTTGCCTGGTGAAGAAATGCCCTGCATTTTCTCCACTCACCAATCCGCCTCTCTTCCAACAGAGACTTGATCTCAGCTATCTTATCCAGTGCTTTTCGGAGGATGCTAGGCAGGGAAAGGAGAAAAGAAATCTGGGTGAGGCACTCAGCACAGACTTTGTGGCAGCATGGGCTCTTTAGACCAAGTCTATGATAAAAACTTCAGAACCTGGTGGATGTGGTGGCTGACACCTGTAATCTCAACACTTAGGAGTCTACAGCAACTGTGTTTTGAGTTTGATGCTATCTTAGCTGCAATGAGTTCCAGGTCTTCCTGGGCTAGAGTGAGACTTTGCTTCCAACACAAAAGGCGAGACTACAGAGATGGCACAGTGAGTTAAGGACCTGTTATGCAAGCCTGAGGATCTGAGTTAGATTCTTAACACCCATGTGAAAGCCAGACATCATGGTGTGTTCTTGTAATCCCAGCACTGGGTTACCACAGAGACAGTTGGGTCCTTGGAGCTCCTTAGCCAAATCAATGAGTTCCAGGTTCAATGAGAAACCCTGTCTCAAAAACTAAGGTGGATAATAATCAAGGAAGATACCCAATGCTGATCTCTGACCTCTACATGCATACTCAACCATGTGCACTAGCACTCACATGCCTGCAGACCTACAAAAATATATATACATAATATGTGTGTGTGTATAATATATATATATATATTCCACACACACAAAATATTAATAAAAAGAAAAAAATATAGACTCTAAATAGAAGTGAGTACTACCCCAGATATCTCAGTCAACAGGTCTGTATATGTCACAATTCTGTGAGAGTGGCCCCACAGGATTATAATGAAGGCGAATAAATTTTACTGCTTTATAACACCCCTGCCAGCAATTGAGGTTTGGTCTTTTACTGTGTACTGTAATGCTAAGTCCTGCCCCCAGGTAGACCAAAGTGAGCTATATGATCCAAATTATTTCTGATTGGTGAATAAAGATGCTGACAGCCAATAGCTGGGCAGAAGAGACATAGGCAGGGTTTAGGGTTCCCAGGCTTGAGGATCCGAAGAGAACCAGTAGGGGAGAAGATGAGGAGAGAGAAGCTGCCATGGGTTAGGTAAGTCATGAAAATATGGCCTTGAGGGCTGGCCAACTGGAATTAAGAGCAGCCCAGATGAAACATAGTAAGTAATAACTAGGGTTATCAACATAAACATAGATTCTAATAGCATAGAGAGTAGATAAATATCTGCCCAGCTGGGGGCTGGAGAAATGGCTCAGGGGTCTCAGAGATGGCACTGCTCTTCCAGAGGTCCTAAGTTCAATTCCCAACAACCACACAGTAGCTCACAACCATCTGTAATGGGATCCGATGCCCTCTTCTGGTGTGTCTGGAGAGAGCGATAGTGTACTCATATACATTAAATAAATAAATAAATAAATCCTTAAAAAATATGTCTGCCCAGCTCTTGTGTTGTTTAAGGCTTATTGTAAATATAAAGGTTGTGTGTGTTTTATCCAGGAACTAAATGGTCTAAGGCAGGGTAGAAACCTGGGATTGGAATTAAAACTACAACAGACAGCTTAATGTCATAGTACAACATGTTACATGCTCTACACTGACAGTCATATAGAATCATACTGGATTATAGTAATGACTGTGACACTGGCAGATACCTTACACATCTCATATTCACAGAATGTGTGTATTGTGTAAGAGGCCACAGTGATTGTCAATACATCAAAGTTTGTGTCAATGCCCTGTGATGTGATATTCACACCAAAGGGATTCATCAATGACAAGTCTCAGAATGTTAACTAACCAATGACTACTTTTTTTTTTTTTTTTTTTCAATGCTAGGGCCACTTGCAAGCTAGGAAATTGCTCTACCAATGAGCGCTATCCCCAACCCTGTTTTTCAACTGTAAAAGCATAAATGGCAATCAGGCATGGTGGTTCATCTTTAATCTCAGCACTTGGGAAGCAGAAGCAGGGGTATTTCTGAGTTCCAGGCCAGCCTGGTCTACAAAGCAAGTTTCAGGACAGCCAGGGCTACCCAGAGAAATCGTGTCTCAAAAAAAAAAACCAACAACAACAACAACAACAACAAAACCAACAAACAAACAGAAACAAACACCAGCACCAAAAAGCACAAATGACAATGTAGTAGAAAGTGAACATAACCCCTGAGAAAGCACTGAGAGGTCACTGACACTGCTCTGGCCTGAATGACAAGAAGGAATGACTGATTTGAGTACACCACTCCCTAACAGGCTCATGTGTTTGAGCAGGTGGTCCTTAGCTGGAGCTTTTTGCAGCTGTTCTGGATGCTTTAGGAGGTGGGGCCTTGCTGAAGGAAGTGGGTTGGTCAGGTGCAGACCTTATGGGTTCTGGCCCTAGCTCTGCTTCCTGAATACAATGTAATCAGCAGCCTCATTCTCCTGCTGCCATGCCTTCCCTTCCATGATAGACAACCCTTTTAAAGCATGAAGCCAAAATAAATTCTTCCCATCAAGTTGCTTCTTCTGGGAATTCCAATACAGTAAGGAGTAAATAACACAGGGAAATTCTGGGGGCTGTTCGTTCCAAGTAGCAGAAGGAAAAGAAGAACCAGGGGTGTAGAGGGACCAGCCCAGGTCAGTGTGGGCCCCAGGTTACAGGGACTCATTCCTCTAAGACTGAAGCCATTCCCACTCTGTGTGGTCTGGTAGCCTGGCCTCTAGAAGCCTATTTACAGGGGTTCCAGGCTGGCAGGCAAGCTGACAGTAGATAGCATACAGCTTCTCCAGAAGTTTCTTATTTCAGATCTTGTGAAATCTCATGGAGAAGGCTTGAACGTTAGTCAGCAGGAACAACTCCATTGTGGGTCACTTTTACTCTGTTTCTACAAACCCTTGGCAAAGCTTTAGCCTGTGAGTGCTGGCACCCCAGAAAGCAAAGAATGACAGTCAGGAGGCCAATGATACATAAAAGGCTGGTGCTGCTGTGGGCCTGTTTGGAGAACAGTCTTATGTCATAAGTCCAAAGCTGCCGTTTACACGACATCAAAAGAAACAACAACAAAACCCATCAAGATCCAGCCCAATGCTTCAGGGGAAAAAAACGAAGGATGCTTGAACTACTAGTTAATGTGAAATGGGATATTCAAAACCGTAACAAAGCATTTCCCCACAAGACATTTGGTGATTACACAATGGCAAACAGAAACCTGGGAGATCCCACATCAAGCAATGAAACAAACAGTATCTTGAGCCTTCTAATAGAAAGTTGTTATTGTGTTACAAACACCTGCAGCTGAAGCCTAAAACCTGAATCTAGAAGTCATTCCATACCAGACTTCTGTGAGTCTTCACTCTGCCAGCAGTCAGGAGAGGAAGGGGCAGCTTGCCTTTTACTCTCAAATGAAGACCTGGGGGTGTAACTCAATGGTACAGAGCTTGCTTAGTATGTACCAGGTGCTGGGTCCTTTCCTCAGCACTACAAAAGGAAAAACAAACACATGCAGCACTCTGCCTTTGCCTTACGCAAGCTCCACTAGCCCAGGTGAGTGCTCTTCTGTAGGAGCAGAACCCATCCATCTTCTGTTCTGTGCCCAACCTCACATGGGGAGCCATGCCAGACCCCTCCATCCAGACTAGAAACTTTGGCAACCTGATCTTTCTGTCTGCAAACTAGCTCCCTAATGAACCTCAAAGACTGCTGCTCCTGAGCTTGCCTTTGCTCTCTACCCTCTACCATGCCCCACTCACCTGTCACCACCTTGGGTTTGCTCTCTAACTGGCCTTGAACCCTGTCCCAATCCTTCTTTTTATCGCACCTTTAGGCTTTATTGGTTCCTAAGGCCTCTAAAGTGAGGCCCATGCGAGGCCCTTGTGAACTGCCCTCCCTTCCTGAGCCAAGTAGGGCTACTCTAGTTCTTATCTCACAGCTGGCCCCCCTCAAAATGTAGTCATCACTAAAAACATCAGGCTAACACTTACTAGGAAGGCTTAAAGTTAATTGTCTGGCTACAACCTGCTTTAAAAAGTAGAAAGCCTAGCAGTGGTGGCACATGCCTTTAATCCCAGCACTCAGGAGGCAAAGGGAGGCGGATCTCTAAGTTTGAGGCCAGCCTAATCTATAGAACAAGTTCTAGGACAATCAGGGATACACAGAGAAACCCTGTCTTTAAAAAAAAAAAAGTAAAGAGAATTGGCTACACATAATGCCACGTGAACTATAACTTCTGTCAGAATCCTGTGAGATGTGTTCATTTAAATATAAGTGTGCTATAGAGAGGCCCTGTTCAGTACCTAGCAGAGTTCTGTGGACTTCTGCCTTAGAAACCAGGCTTCCCATTTCCAAGTTGTATGGGGGTTTGGCAGATTCAGTTTCCTTGCCAGTAAACTCGGACAATCTTATACACTACAACAAAGGAGTGCTTTGAGGACCAAGTGAAGTAAATAAATATATGAAGTATTTGGGCCAGACATGGTGGTGCACATCTTCAATCCCAGTACTAGGGAGGCAAAAGGGAGGCCAATGTCTGTGAGTTGGAGGCCAGCCTGGTCTGCGTGGTTAGTTACAGGCCAATGCTACATGGTGTGAGCACAGCCATGTCACCTAGTAGTCCTTGTTACCATTACAGGCTGTAATAGTCCTATATTTCCACAGCAGGGGAGGGTCCGAACAGTTTGTACAGTTTCATAGTCCAGTACAGCTATTGCCCTGACTTTATGGACAAGGCAATAGAGATCCAACTGATTGACTGCCAGGCCGTATGACTAGGGAATTGTATGCGGGATATGACATGCTTTACTGCCATCTATAAAGCAATAAGCTACAGGGAAAGACTTGGTAAGGAAACAAGAGCTTGTGAAGGTTCACACAATGGGAGAGGCTGAACAGGACCCTCTTCACAGCAAACTGGGGCCATGGTCTCTGAGCATATGTGGTCCAGCCCCGGAGGACAGGAAACAGAGAGCAGCAGCACCCTGTGGGTGGTACTCACTTGCACTCAGCCTCCGCATCGGCCTTGGCGGTTGTGTAGAGGCCTCGAAGCTTTGTCCGGTAATAAGGAGAAACTATAAACACAAGGATAAGGAGGTATGAGCAAGAAGAGGTGGCAGTATGTGGCCTTGATTCCAGGACAAAAGAATCAGCTTGAAGAGGCTTGGAGGCCAGGGCCTGGATTCTAGGCTTATACGAGTTTAAACACGCTCCCAGGAGTTAGTAAGATGGCTTAGTATGGAAAGTACTTGCCTCTATCACTCAAGGAAAAGAAAACACCAGGCATGCCAGATGTTATATTTGTTTTAACCTCTGACCTTGCAGAGGCAGGTGGATATCAATAAGTTTAAGGCCAGTCTGGCATATTCAATAAGATTTAGGATAGCCAGGGCTACACAGTAGACTGTATCTCCAAACAAACAAAAAATGAAAACAGGGAATGGTGCCTGAGGACCAAACATGAGTTTGGCCTCTGCACCTATACATATATGCATACAAGTGCATACACAGCCACCCCCAACATGCATCTAAAAAGGGCTCCCTGTTCAACACGATCACATTTACATATGGTTAAATACACCATCATCGTTCTTGAATAGCACATTCTAACCTGTTACCTGTCATTCCACGACAGGCACTGAGAAGAAGTATGCACTGTCCATAACTATTCTAGCTTAGAAATCAGCAGGACAAAGGGGTGGCCTGTCTTTGGGCATATGCAGAGGCCATAGGGAAGCTCTGCTACAAGGTAAGTTCTCCTGCATACAAGACTGCCTTACCTGAGCTGAGGGACAAAAGGAATAACGACCCTAAAGAACAACTTTGGAGCTGGCTATGGTGGTGCACGCCTTTAATCCCAGCACTTGGGAGGCAGAGGCAGGCGGATTTCTGAGTTTGAGGCCAGCCTGGTCTACAGAGTGAGTTCCAGGACAGCCAGGGTTACCCAGAGAAACCCTGTCTCAAAAAAAAAAAAAAAAAAAAAAAAAACCAACAAAAAACAACTTTGGAGTGTGCAAATACAGCAAAAAACCACACACAGTAAGGTCCTGTTCCTAGCTGCAGCTCCTTCCCACCTCCTTTCTCTCCTGCCCTGAGTTACTCACTCTTGTTCTCTGTCTGCATTCGTTCGTGGGTTTTCTGGATGTTCACCAAGTTGTGCTCACTTCTCGACCGCTCTTCCTGTAAGAATGAGGTCAAGAGGCCATGAGATAGACCCTTTACACTACAAGAGCCCACCATCTATATTAGGGCTCTGCCCATCTCAGAAGGTGTAGACCTGAGAAGTCAGCTCGAGAACTTTGAGATATTCCACCAGGACCCCCTACCCCCTCCCCTCCTGGAAGAAACAGGTTAGAGACCACACAGGCTGGAAGGGAGGGGCTGATTAAGCCCCTGCTACCTCATTCCCTAAAGACCAATCAGTTTAAAAGTCACATTGTTCTGCCAATCACATTGTGCCTAATGGCTGCTGCTCTAAAAATCCATATATAAGGTCCCAGAACGGATCCACGAGGTCGCTCGCCCGTTGGTATGCAGAGCGACTTCAGCATGCTGAATTGATAAATTCCTCTTGCATTTTGCATCAATCTCCGACTCCATGTGTTTACTCGGAGGGTCTCAGGTAAGTTAAGGCTAGATAGAGTCTTACACCACTTCCTTCACAGCCTCTTAGCTTGTGCACGTGAGGTCTCTCTGAACACAACCCCACTTCCATACAGCTTAGCCACAGCCCAAACTTTGCTCTTACCTGGGTTTGCTTGATCAGCTGATGGAGCTCTGTGAGAAGCTCTGCAATTCGAGAATCAGCAGACACAAGGGCCATGGGACGGGCCTGTGAAGGGCATCTGGTCAGAGAGGGAAGAAGAGAAAACTGTCATTACCTGCTATGGATTGAACTGTATTTCTGATATGTAAAGTTCTAATCCTTGATGCATGTGAATGACCTAATTGGAAATTGAGCCTTTGCAGATGTCAGCCAAGAGTAGAATAAAACCTTTATGTGGAGTGACTGTGTCCTTATAAGAAGAAGCAACCGCATGCAGAGGGAAGACGGCCATATAATCACAGAGGCAGAGACTTGAGTGATGTGGCAAGCAAGTGATTGTTATGACTAGGGGAAGATACATTTAAAATAAAGGCTGAGTATGATGAGGAAATTGGGGGTGGGGTGGGGTACTGCTGGAATTTTGTATAACACCCTGCCTCTTAGTAGGATTGTTCTGGAGCCAGGCATGGGGTAGATACCTGCAATTCTACATACTCAGGTGGCCAAGGGAACTTATGTCAGAAGCCATCTAAGAAAGACTATGGCAAGCAAGTGAGTTTTCTGGAGATAGGCCACTATTTTGCATGTCTGCAATGGGTGAGCTTTGAGAATGCAGGATCCTTAGAGAGTTCATCCCAGGATTGTTTTTTGCTGCTGATATACATTACTGTCATTATTACCTAGCCTAATGATTCCTGGGCATCAGCCCACCCTATTGGGCAAAATTCCTCCAGATCTACATGAAGATGAACTTTCATAAATTAATGCTGTTTAGAAGAATTAATGACTTTATAGAATTCCTGATTTGATTCAAATACTTTTGGGAAGAAAGTTTAAGAAGATGGTCTTAGTTGTTTTGCCAGAAAGAGATAATAAAGAATCAAGAATAGAATGTGCCCCCCCCCCCATAGAACGGTAAGTAAAGGCTGCATAATAAGGAATACAATAGCTTTCATAAATTACACTAAGAAGAAAAATAGGCTTGGGACAAATTCGTCCAAGGACAAACATTCATTCTAGATCAGGTCCAAGGATGAAGCCACAGATGTGCACTATGATAAAAGCAAGGACATGTGAAACTGTTGAACTTTTAATGAGCTTACAGAATGAAACACTGCTTTGAACATCCATCAACATCCTTCTGTAACTCCCCTTCTGTGCAACATTTTATCTATGAGGTAGATCCCCCCACCCCCCAGACAGGGTTTCTCTGTGTAGCCCTGGCTGTCCTGGAACTCACCCTGTAGACCAGGCTGGCCTCAAACTCAGAAATCTGCCTGCCTCTGCCTCCCAAATGCTGGGATTAAAGGTGTGCGATACCACTGCCCGGCTTATGAGGTAATTTTATAAAGAACTTTTGTCTAAGAAAGTATAAATTGCCAGAGAGAAGAAATAAAGTATGCCATTTGGGGGCTCATCAACCAAATGTATACATTTATGTGTCTGTCCATATGTATGTGTGTGTGTGTATAAAATATATAATATGTATATGTATGTATGTATGTGAGTATATGTGCATGTATATAAATATGCATAAACACTTGTGGAATTGTTGAGACAGGTGGATGGGTCTGGCCAAAAGTGTGTGTGAGTGTGTATATGTATATATATGCATTTATGTGTCTGTGTGTATACATGATCTTTTCTCTTATCTTTTTCTTTCTTACTGACTCACAAAGAGTTAACAAACTCCAAGCCTCTCACCTGGCCAGTGTGGGGACCCTGAGTCAGATTCCCTGCTACTATCAGAAGTTTATTGCCAGGAGCCAACAGCGTTTGGCCACACAATGACAAAGAGTTAAGGACAGAAGAATTGCCAAAAGCAAGCAGCTTTTGGCCACAAAATAGCAAACGGTTAAAGAAATAAGAATTGCCAAAGATAAAGCAGCTTTGGCCTGGATTGCTGACTCCATACCTCTTCAATGCCTTTCTCAGGAAACTGGGTGCTGGCAACCTTACTTCAAAAAAGGAAACAAACACTGAAGTGTAGCTCAGTGGTAGAGTGCTTGCCTAGTGTACACAAGCCCTGCATTCAATCCCTAGCACTGGGACAAGGAAAAAAGGGGAGAAAAAGACTTTAGTGTGACACCACCCTGCTAAGCAGAAAGATGCGTGAGATCCTAAGGAGGCGAGGGGCAAAAAAGCCTTCATGTGCATTCTTTGCATAGTCATCCACTGCAGTATAACCAGAAGCATCTTAATGCTCCAGTCAGTTTCTCAGCACTCTGAGAAGAGCTCAGAGAAGCAGAAGACTATGTGGGCTAAAGACAAAAGACAAGGTTCAACATGGAAAAGGGGCCTGGTACAAGAGGAGCCCTTCTTCTGAGTGTGCAAAATGCACAGAGGAATATCTTTCTAGGCACTGGTGTTTTTACAAAGATACTGAGAAAGCTGTGGAACAACCCACTGCAGATGACAAGCAGCCTTTTGAAAAACAGGATGCTGAGCTCAAAGAATAAGAGGCATATTGCTGCTTACTGAGCTTAAGTAAAAAGCAGGGGAGGGGATAGGGAGCAGGTTGGAGATTGCTCAGTGGGTTGGTGGTTTGAATATGCTGGCCCAGGGAGTGGCACTATTAGGAGGTGTGGCCTTGTTGAAGGAGGTGCAGCCTTGCTGGAGAAAGTGTGTCACTGTGGGGGTGGGCTTTGAGACCTTCCTCTTAGCAGCTTGTAAGCCTGTAAACCAGTCTTTTTCTGTCTGTCTTTGGATCAAGAGGTAGAAATTTTGGCTCCTCCAGCCCCACTTCTGCCTGGATGCTGCTGGAATCTTCAGTTCCAGCTAACCACACACCATAGATTGTTAATTCAAATGTATTACACAAACTGCCCTGATCATCTTTGAGGGGCTCTCAAACTTCACAAGCCAGGCCTCCATCATCTGCATTTCTCCAGGACTCTTCCAAGCTCCACAGAACAGCCCATTAAGCTCTAAGTACCCAGCAGCTTTTCCTGCTCCAAGTTCCAAAGTCCTTCCACAATCCTCCCCAAGACAACATGGTTAAGGTCCGTTACAGCAATAGTCTATGTATAATACCAATTCATCTTAGTCATAGTTTTTATTGCTGTGATAAAAATACCCTCATCAATAGCAACGTAGGTAAGAAAAAATATATTTCAGTTTACAGTCCATGATGAAAGTCAGGCCAGGAACTTAAGGCAGGAACCTAGAAACAGGAACTGAAGCAGAGGCCATGGAGGGATAGAGCTTACTGGATTGATTCCCATGGCTTTCTAAGCCTGCTTCCTTATACATCCCAGGGCTATCTGCCGGAATCTGACAGTCCCACAACAGGGTGAGCCCTTCTACATCAGTCACTAATTAATACCCCACAAGTTAACCTACAGGCCAAGATTACAGAGGAATTTTCTCAATTGAGTTTCCTTCTTAAATGAGTGTAGCATGTGTCAAGTCAACAACAACAACAACAACAACAACAAAAAACAACCCCAAAACAAAACAAAAAAGCCCAGGTACTCAAAAGGCACCTCTACCACTTCATGGCAGATAAATTTTGGGGTCAGCTCTCCCTAACTCATGCCACTGGGGCTGCCTTACCAGCACTCCTGCCACAAGGGCCATCAAGATGGCATGGCAACACCAAGGAAAAACACCTAGACTGATGAAACAGAACACAGAGACCAAAAAATTTGTGTTGTGGCTGGAAAGATGGCTCAGTGGTTAAGAGCACTGACTCTTCCAAAGGTCCTGAGTTCAATTCCCAGCAACCACATGGTGGCTCACAACCATCTGTAAAAGGATTTGATGCCCTCTTCTGGTGTGTCTGAAGACAGCTACAGTGTACTCATATAAATAAAATAAATAAATAAATAAATAAATAAATAAATAATTGATGTTGTGGCTGGAAAGATGGCTCAGCAGTTAAGAGCACTGGTAATTCAATCCTCAGCACCACATGTCAGCTCACAACTGTCTGTAACTCCAATTTCAGGAGATCCCATGACCTTTCTGCCTTCCTTGAGCACCAGGCACACATATGATGAACATACCTGTAGACAAGATAGCCATGCATACAAAGTAAATAAAAGTAAAATAAAATTAATCTTCACATCCATAGCTGATTTCAACAAAGAATGCAATGATAACTCATCAAGGAGAAAATAAGTGATGCTAGGGACTGAAAAGTTAACTTTTATCTCTTGATGTAATTGCTGTCTCCAAAGCTTGCCGCCTCCATCTGCTAACCCAGGCGTAGTCTTGGAAGCTTCTAGCCTCCGTACAATAAATCTAGGCCTACACTGTTTTGAGACTCACTGCTGAGTAAGCTCGCCCTTTCTAGCTCTTTCCAAACTCTGGCTGGCTGCTTCGACTCAGCTGTTCTGGCTCAAACTCCTCTCCAAGTTGACTGATTCAAACTGGCTTTTCTCTCAGTTTTTTACTGAATTGTTTTGCTCGACCTCAAACTAACTCTAGTAATCTTTTCTAATCTTCTGGCTCCTTCTCATTTTCTGATTTATTCTGTCTTCACCTGAATCTAGCTTGTTCTCTCTTCAACCTGTGTCTATAGAACTCCCCCAGGAGTGCCTCCTCCCTCCTTCTTCTTTTCTTCCCCTCTCTCTGTGCTCTCTTTAAGTAGCTTCCCTTTCACACTCTTCTCATGAGAGCTGGGCATATCCTATCTCTGATCCATTCTGTCAAATCTTTCTCTGATCCTTCACTTTTTCTGCTGTTCAATTAGACATCACTTTCAAACATGGTGCTTCCTTCTACAAACTAGCTTCATTGTCTAGAATTAAATGTGTGTACTAAAGGCGTGTCTGTATTCCACCTAGTGTGCTAAGGGCTGAGCCACACAAGTAGAAATGGGTTTGTTTTTTTTTTTTTTTTTTTTTTGAGTAAAACAGGATCTTGGGGTTCACACTGTGATCAAATATCCAACAACAAGGGACTGAATATCTGAATACAGAAGAATGAATTTAGATTGCTATCTGAATAAAACTGACCAAAAAAAAAAAAAGGAAAATAAAATTTCTGCAAGATACACAGCTTTCCATCACTGTGAAAAACTGCTCAATATAATTAATTTATAAGACGGAAAAGTTTATTTTGATCCAACTTTAGAATTTCAACCAGCCGGGCAGTGGTGGCACAAGCCTTTAATCCCAGCACTCGGGAGTCAGAGGCAGGCGGATTTCTGAGTTTGAGGCCAGCCTGGTCTACAGAGGGAGTTCCAGGACAGCCAGGGCTACACAGAGAAACCCTGTCTCGAAAAAAAACAAAAAACAAACAAACAAAAAAACCTGCTTCAATTGCAGGAAATACGGTCACTTAACAAAGAGATTTAAGTGACTGAGATAAAACTGAAAACCTCAGATCTCAAAATGTCCAGTGCATTAACTGAGAGAAATACAGTACTTTGCATTGGAAAAGCAAACAAGCCACTTTTAAGGGCAAGAGTTTTCCTAAATCTCAAAGAGAAAGGCTTTCTGGGGTGTGTATTCAACATAGCAAAGGCTGCCATTGGGTTCAGGAATGAAGAGCCAAAAGAGATATTCAAGGTAATTTCTTAATGTTGGGAAATGGTCTTGGAAGCCTGGCTCAGGGCCCTGAAGCAAAAATCCCCAGCCATTTCAGCCAAGGAGTAACATGCAGACTGAAAAACCTTCACTTAGCATTGGAGATTTAATGCACACTAGGCAGCAGGGGCTCTAGACTTGGCACAGATTGGACTCTATAAAGATGTGTTAACATCAGAATGGAAGCCAGTGAAAGTTTTGCACTGGGGACACAAACTTACTTATATATCCACAGGAAATGAAAAACTATAGATAGCATCAAAACTGATAAAGATTAGAGAGCAGTAGAGGTCTCCTGAAAACCTTGGCCACTGACCTGAAAAGTGCTTAACTGAAAAATGTCTCTGTTTATAATTTCCTACTATACACAACACAATTAATGGCTTAAAACAGAAGGGAGAAAATGTGAGAATTCTGAAATTTTGGTTTCTTTTTAAAAACACAGAAATACTATAAAAATGTGTTTTTGTTTTAATCCCAGGCATGGGGATATGGGTACTTCTTCGAACCGACTGCAGAAGCATGGTTTTGCCAGCTGCAGATAGTTTCTGCAATTGTGTGATATTTGGAATTCTGGGAACTTTTCAGAGAGTACATAAATTTGAGGCACCCAACAGGATTGTTGGTCCTTTATAGAGGTTGTTTGCAGTTTGTTAGCAGCTGTGGTTAAAAGTGGTCAAAGAAGAAACAAAAGGAAAGAAATTAGATTCAGGAATTTTCGGGGGGGGGGGGGGGGAATAAAGGATTAGAAAAAGAAGAACTCACAAAGTAGCAAAGACTGCTACACTGTTGGTAGGAGGGGCCAGGTGCAACAACTTACCCTTCACCTCAGAAAGAATATCTCTGCATCTGCACACCGTAGGACTCCTAAGAATTCCACTGAGGTAGGAGCCCCTTGAATTTTGGTTGCACTTACTTCCCATCCTCTGACGAACATATGGGTTACCAACAAGTTCAAAGTAGTTGCTACCTCCTGCTTACTTGTGGTCCAAGCAGCATAATGTCATCAATACTGTGAGCTAATGTAATATTTTATGGAAAGACAGAAAATCAAGATCCCTTCTAAGCTGTGATACTGTTAAGGGATAGCTGACTCCATTTTTCTTTTTAAAACAATGTTAGACTTTGATCATATCCTTAGCTAGAGGTGAACTTTTTGTTGTTGTTGGTGGTGGTGTTTTTTCTCAATACTCTTGTGAATTACACATTGTAAATTGTTTCCATTGTTCTGAGAGTTGACTGATCATGTTTCATGTTATCTGTCAGACCATAAACCCATAACAGGTAACTTTCCTATGATCATAAAAATAACTGCAAAATTCCAATTTTTAATCACTTGCACATTTGCCCTAAAAAGGTCCGTTTTTGGTCGTATTCATTCTCTTACCAAGGAGAACTGTAAGTCTGGCGTGGTCGTAAAAATAGAATTTTACCTTGCAACATCTTGATGTTAGCTCCTGATTTTTCAACACCATAACAACACAGGGCTGGGGAGTTAATACATCCTTGAGGTAAAACTGTAAAGGTGTATTGCTGGCTTGCCAACTGAAAGCATATTGCTTCTGTTGGTCATTATGGCCAGGTACTGAGAAAAGGCATTTGCTAGATCAATAGCTGCATACAATGTGCCAGAGGATATGTTGATTTGCTCAAGTAAGGACACCACATTGAGTTCACTCCTTCAAGGAGACAAGACCTGAGGGAACCTCCCCCCTAGGAAGCCAGAATGAACTTAAACTCACAGTTCTGACTCAGCCTCCCAAGTGCTGGAATTACAACTGTGTGATACTATAACCAGGATGTTTTTTTAAGATAAGATCTTTATATCTTTGTGGGCCTCTTAAACCTTTAGGCTGATGTAATCCACCTAGCTCAGCCCTAGAGGAGCCAATATTATGTGGTGCACCACATAATGCAGCTTACACAAGGTTGTATATTGATGTATATGTTCATTTTCCAAGTCTATTCTCAGGAGTGAAATTATTGGATCACTTGTGTCTAGCCTTCAGAAGAACAGCCTGGTTATTTTCACAGTTGGTGTGCCATTTTACTAACAGCACTGAGATTCTAGAATGTCTGCATCTATGCTAACATACACTACTGTCTTTTTTGCTATTGTTAACCTAGTCTGATATGGTATCTCACCACTGTTTTATTTTGTTTGTTTGTTTTTTGTGCAGTGTAAGGACTCAGATAATGACACAGGCCTTGCACAAACAAAAAATCGTGTTGTAAAAACAGTTTACCTTGCAGACCTTGTTGAAGTCATGTCTCCAAGACTCAGTTTGGAGGAAATTTGGAGATTGTACTTCCTAAATATTTAAGACATGTGCTTCCAAGAGCACAGTTCAGTAATAAAAAGGGAAATAACTGAACTCAGAAACGGAGAAAGGGCAGTTTGCCAGAAGATGGTAATATAAATGATCACTGATCACATGAATAGATTCCATTATCATTAGCCATTAGGGACTTGCAAATCAAAGCAACCAGGGCCAGAAAAGTAGTGCAGTGGTGGAGCATTTAGCTATCCTGGATCTCACTCTGTAGACCAGGCTGGCCTCTAATTCAGAGATCTGCTGCCTCTGCCTCCTGAGTGCTATGAATAAAGGTGTGAACTACAATGCACAACACCATTTTTAATGTTTAATTGTATATGTGCCTGAGTGTGTGTGTGCCACATGCATGAAAGAGCCTTCGGAGATCAGAAGAGGAGTCAGATTTCCTAGAAGTGGAATTAAAGAAAGTTGTTAGCTGCCATGTGAATGCTGGGACCAGAACCCCCAGTCCTTGACAAGAACAAGTGTTCTTAACTGTTGAGCCACCTCCATAGCCCCTATAACATTTTTAACACGACCAGATCATTCATTTTCACATTAAGAAGAATATGTGCGGGGGGGGGGGGGGGGGCCCAGTGTAGTGGTGCACACCTTTAATCTCAGCACTCCAGGCAGATCTCTGTGAGTTCAAGGTCAGCCTGGTCTAGAGCTACAAAGTGGTAAAGTGGGACCCTGTTGAAAAAAAAAAAAAGTATAAACAGTCATGATGGCATGCGTATAATCCCACACACAGGAGGCAGGGACAGTAGTAACTTGACTTCAGAGCTAACTGGGGCTATCAAATAGCAAGACCTTATCTGAATCTATCTCCAAAATTCAAATTTCAAAAAGTCTGAAACGCCTAACTATGGGTCTGGAGAGATGGTTCAGCAGTTAAGAACATTTGCTGATGTCTTAGGAAGGGTTTTATTGCTGTGAAAAGACACCATGTCCACAGCAACTCTTATAAAGAAAAAAAAATTTAACTGGGGCTGGCTTACAGTTTCAGAGGTTCAGTACATAATCATCATGGTGGGAAGCATGGCAGTATGCAGGTAGACATGGTGATAGAAGAGCTGAGAGTTCTAATCTTTATCTGCAGGCAGCAGAAAGGGACTATGTGTCTCACTGAACATGGCCTGAGCATATATATATAATTCAATGCCAGTTTCCACAGTGACACACTTTCTACAACAAGGCCACACCTCCTAACAGTGCCACTCCCTATGGCCAAGCATTCAAACACATGAGTCTATGCAGGAGATATCTATTCAAGCCACCACAGCCACTCTTGCAGAGGAACTGGGTTCAGTTCCAGTATCCACATGACGGTTCACAACTATAACTCCATTCCAAGAGATTAGACATCCTCTTCTGGCTTCCAAGGGCACAAAACATGCACATTATGCATTACATGCATAAAGTAAAACACTCATACACATAAATAAATCATGGGAGAGAAAAATGTCTAGTTGTTCGAGGCATGGTGGCATGTGCCTTTAACTCCAGCACTCTGGAGAAAGAAGCAGGCAGTCTCTGTATTTGAGGCCAGTTTGGTTTACAAAGCAAGTTCCAAGTCAGTCAGGAGAATATAGTCAAACAGCCACAGGCTCCTCCATTTACCCCAAGGCTATGGCCAATCAAAACTTCTGGAAAGTGCCTAAGCCCTGCATTTAAACTTTATTCTTGTTTTGAGACACAGTCTTAGTATGCAACTCTGACTGCCCTAGAACTTTAGACCTAGAACTCAGAGATTCATCTGCCTCTGCCTCCCCAGTGCTGGGATTGAAGGTCTGTGCCACCATGCTGAGCTTATTTTATTGCTTTAGAGGCAGGTTTCACTGTGCAGTCCAGTCTGGCACTGAACTCATATTTCTCCAGCCTCAGCCTTCACAGTAAACTTCTGTTCTTGCACCTGTCACTCATGCATATGACCAACTGTTTCCCTGACAGCTATCCCACCAGATGACAAGCCTGGAGCATACAGGCTCTAGTCATCTTTCTATTCTGCACAGGCCTTGGCACATACTGCTGTCAAATCAGATTGCAGAATGGATCTGAGTCCTGAAAACCCCTTAGAGCAGTCTTTCAGCTTAGATCACTGAAATTGGTTTGAAGCTGAGCTACTCAAGGTCTTCTCTGTCTCCATGGTAAGTACTAACATCTTCTGTGAAAGACTATCTACTTTCCCCCTTATGCAGAAAAGATAAATTATGCCTCTTCGTAATTCCATTTAGTAGCATTTACTAATTATCTAAGTCATAAAGGATATGCAGTAGTGAAAGAAAAACAATGCAGAATGGATACAAATATTAAATAAATATAGCGCCCAGCAGTGGTGGCACACGCCTTTAATCCCAGCACTCGGGAGGCAGAGGCAGGTGGATTTCTGAGTTCGAGGCCAGCCTGGTCTACAGAGTGAGTTCCAGGACAGCCAGGACAGAGAAACCCTGTCTCAAAAAAACAAAACAAAACAAAACAAAACAAAAAACACCTCCTCACAGTGCACTGCTTTTAGTGCCCGCCCAGCATCATGTGATGCATACATTCAATATATTTATTCTTAGGGTGAAAAAGCACTGAAGCAGATAAACGCACGTGATGGTTAGTTTTAACTGGACATCTTAATCACCTGGGAAAGCTGACAGTGGTTGCACATGCCTTTAATCCCAGCACTTGGGAGGCAGAGGCAGAGGCAGAGGCAGAGGCAGCTGGATCTGACTTCAAGGCCATCTCTGACTTCTGGTCTACAGAGTGAGTTCCAGGACAGCCAGGGCTAGATAGTGAAAATCTGTCTCAGAAAAACAAACAAAAACTGGGACTTCTAGTTTTAGTTTGCAATGTGTTTTATATTAAGATGCTGATATTAATATGAGATCTTTGTGAGTGAACAAGAAAAAAAAAGGTTAGATCTGAAAAGTAATGTGATTTGTGTGTCAGCTTGGCAAGGGGAAAAAAAAACCACCTAGGAAAAGATTCTCAATCCAGGTTGGTCTGTGAGAGATTATCTTCATTATGTTAACTGGGATGGGAAAACCATGCGTTCTTGGTGGCACTGTTCCCTGGGTTAAGTCCTGGACTTCTGTGTAATGTAGAGAGGGGGTTAAACACAAACAGATGTTGTGCCAGGAAGCATTTGTGAACCCTAAAAGACCACCAAGGAGCCGTTTCTGATGTAATAGCATTAGAGTCTCTTTATTACAAGCTCAGGCTTGGGCTCTCCTCTAACCCAACCCTGACACAGCAGGACTGGAAGGGAAGGCAGAGCAGCCTCGAACCCTCAGCAGGACAAGTTTTGATAGGAAAATAGAAGCAAGTGATGGAGGGGTATCCAGTCTGGCAAACATCTAATAGAATGACTATAAGCTGACAGGTGGGTGCTCTGAAGCAAGACTGTACACAATCACACATGGTCTGAAAGAACATCTGAAACAAGCAGTCTTAATCTTTGATTAACTGTTGCTAGGAAGTAGCTAGGGAGTAACTCTGGCCGAGATCAAGCAATGGGGTCCTTCCCAGTACGTGGGTGCAGCTTGAGTTCTGCTGCAGGTCAAGTCCGCAGGCTTTTTTTCTTTCTTTTCTTTTTTTCTTTTTTTTAAAGATGGAGGCCAGTCCCAAGATAGAGTAGGTTTGGCCTCTCACAGGCACCTGCTCTTGACTGCAGCTGTAACTAGCTGCTTCAAGTTCTTTCCTTGACTTCCCCCAATGATAGACTACAATCCAGAGTGGTGAGTCAAACAAATCCTTTCTCTTTCAAGATTTCATCACAAGGAGTTTTATCAGAGCAGCAGAAAGAAAACTAGTACAGCACATAAACGGATAAACCTGAATACAAACAAGACTAACTGAACTAAAACAAATTCTCAAGCAAAAAGGGATCTACCAAACATTCACAATTAGGCATTGAGAAATGATACTCCAAAGCCTCGAGAATCAATAGGTTCTAACAACACTGATGGAGAAGAGTTGGGGAACACCACAAATAACTCCAAGTTCTGAGCCTGAGTATCTGGAGAAACGGGAGCACTAGTGAAAGCATGAGAACGTGAGGATAAAACTAAAGATTTCAGTTTGGACCACATTTGAAATATCTAGCTGACATTCAAGAGGAGATGTAATGCCAGAGCTGGATATAAAAATCTGCAGTATTCATGAGACCAAGACAGGAGGATCAGCATAAGTTTAAATTCAGTCTGGACTACAGAGTGAAATCCTATCTCAAAAATAATGATGATGATGATGATGATGGTGGTGGTGGTGGTGGTGGTGGTGGTGATAATGAGCTGAAGAAATGGCTCAGTAGTCAAGAGCAGTGGCTATTCTTCTAGAGGACCCAGATTTGATTCCTAACACCTACATGGTGGTTAACAACCCTCTGTTCCAACTCCAGGAGATCTGGTAACTACTACTTTTGGCCTCTGCATGTGGTGCATAAATATACATCAAGAAGGGCTGGAGAGATGGCTCAGTGGTTAAGTGCACTGGCTGCTATTCCAGAGGTTTTGAGTTCAATTCCCAGCAACCACATGGTGGCTCATAGCCATCTGTAATGGGATCTAATACCCTCTTCTGGTGTGTCTGAAGACAGAGACAGTGTACTCATACATAAAATAAATAAACGTCAAAAAAAAAAAATCACCAAGGCAAACACTCATACAAATACAAAAAAATATATCTTTAGAAAACAAAATGTTGCCAGTCATAGTGGCCCATGAGGTTAATCTTAGCACTGGGGAGGCAGAGGCAAGCAGACCTCTGAGTTCCAGGCCATCGTGGAAGGAGTTTAAGGACAGTTAGAGCTACCTAAGGAGACCTAACTATCCATATACTTGCAAATACTTTTACATAATAAAAATACACAAACAAACCTAAGTAAACATAAAAATCAATCTTGAGTTCAAGGTAGAATTGTGGGTCTGTGAGAGCCAGCCCTAACCTCATGGAACTGTGGTGTTAGTACCTGCTCTATCTCAGTCAATTAGTGACACTTTCCCAGAGTGTTCAGACTTGCGTAATAATTTACATGTAACTCCCCTGTGATTACTAAAGAAGCTTATGGTACCAGGCAGTCAACCCTTAAGGGCCTTTTTACCTTTGCTCTGCAGGCAAGATAAGAATAAAATAATTGCCGGGCAGAGGTGGTGCACACCTTTAATCCCAGCACTTGGGAGGCAGAGGCAGGTGGATTTCTGAGTTCGAGGCCAGCCAGGTCTACAGAGTGAGCTCCAGGACAGCCAGGGCTGCACAGAGAAACCCTGCCTCAAAAAAACCAAAAAAAAAAATAAATAAATAAAATAAAATAATTGTGTTCCTGCTTTCTACTTTTGTAAACTTGCTTATGTGTGGGACTGGGATGAAGTGGTGTTTTATTACTATACAGTGGGAAAGACAAACAACTGAGGGGAGAAAAATAATTGTCTTGCCCAGGTATAGATTTCATAAATAATTGTAATGGACACCTTTGACAACCACCATTACAAACCCTTCCTTCCTTTAGATCCCTCCACATGGCATGCTGTTTGGCTCTAAGGCTGCCATCCTTCTTCCTATTACTGCCTACTGTCTAGCAGTAATAAATAAAATAAATTCATTTAATCTAAATTTGAATTGAGTCTAAGATTTGGTTTTTCCCGGTGTATTCTTACACCACAACAAAATACTAAGCCACAAGATATATATTTGAGGGCCAGTGAGATAGCCCAGCAGATTCAAGTGCTTGTGCCTAGCCTGATAACCTGAGTTCCATCCTAGAAGCCTACATGATGGAAGGAGAGAACCAACTCCTGAAAGCTGTCCATTGACCTCCACAGAAGTGCCATGGAATGATCATGCTACCCTCACACACACTGAATACTTTTAAAAGATAGAAATTTGTGAGCACCAAAGTAAATTTTATTTATAAAGTGTGAAATAGACCATGCCCAAGGAGTGAACAGAAAGAAAGGCAAGATGAAGAAGGGTTTATGTGTTTTGATGGTACAACCGTTAAAGATGAAGAAATGGAATCAAGAGTTCTTTAGATAAGAGAGAACCGAGGCAATGAAAGCAAAGAGGATGCTACCAAGCCTTTATCACTGAACTTGGGAATCCAGAAATCAAGGTGGCTTTGATAGAGCTGTTTCTGTGAAACAGCATGAGACAAAAGCCTCCCGAGAGAAAGCTGAACATTGACAGGTAGGTGAAGGTGCTAGTGAGTAGCCGCAGAAGTCCTAGGATACATGTGCCAGCCGACAGTGAGAGTGAGCCGGAGAGTGGACAGAAGTTACTGTTGTGAAAATGGACACCTTTAGGGCATGTGCAGTCTGTAATCTCAGCACTTGGGGTTGAGGCAGGAGGATTACGATCTCAAGGCCAGGCTGGGCTACAAAGCGAGTCCCTCTCAACAATAAGCTTTTAAGAAAGTAGAAAATGTGCTGATGTCTGGGACTCACTCTCAGGCCGAGGACCTCATCAGGAGCCTGCACCTAGACTAACCAGCTCCAGAGGCTTCACACCTCTCCAGAGATGTAGAGCGCACGCGCAAGCCCCAGGGCGCCGGCTCCCACAGCCCCGCCCCCTTCCCCGTCCAGGGCGCGTGCGCGTCTCCTCAGAAGCCGCCTCAGCGAGCCGGGCGCCCGGCAGGAACGCTGGCCTTTCGTTCCCGCGCTGCGTGGAGGTACCTTGCCATCGCCCCGTCTCACCTACCGAGCCCAGGGAGAAACAGCACGTCGCGCTGGTAACTGCGATGGCGGGAACAGGCGAATCACTGGAACGTTTCCTCACAGGGTAGTCTCGCACTTGCGTTCGAAGGTTCGCGGCACGTCAAGAACCACACACGCTGTTTCTCTTATGAGTGCGGTCGAGCGCGGAGGACTCCTCTGCGCATGCCGGGTACTTCTCTGTGACGTGCTGCATTGCACCCTGGGAAACGTAGTTCGTTCTTCGACACCTGTGCCTTGATGGACTTAATCATGATTTAATAACTCAGAGTTCTTGTTTTTTTTTTTTATATCTTTGCATACTCCCTCGAAAAATTTCATATAAATCAAACGAACAGAAAAGCATGTGTGAAGCCTCGCCTAGCATGTGGGATATCGGATCCTCAGCACCAGAAGAAAACAACAAAAACACATCGAACTGTTGGGGATAGGGAAGGAGGGTCCCCAGGAAGCATATGAGAACTCTGTACTTTAAGCTAAAATTTGCTGTGAATTTAAATTTATCTAAAAATATTTTTAAATTCCAAAAAGGATTTTTAGGTTTAGAACTCATATTTTACAGAATCTTCCCAGCAAATAAAAGATGTGAACTTGCAAACATTTAGCTACAAAGGTATTCTTTGGATGCCTACCTTGTGGATTGGGGAGTTAGTGCAGTGGAAGGGCACTTGTTTAGCATGGTCCTGGTCTCAATCCCTAGGGACTGCTCTTACCCCAACTGTCTATCCTAATATTTCATACATAACACCTAAAAAGTCAACATGGTTTGGTGGTTAAGAGCACTTGCTGCTCAATCATGAGGACCAGAATTAGAATGCCAGCATTCACATCAGCTGACTCAGACTGCCTGTAACTCCAGCTCAAGGGATCTGATGCCCTCTTCTGGCCTCTGAGGGCACTGCACAGGTGCACATACACATATACATATGCCTAGACATAGAACAAAAATATCTTTGAAATCTTTTAAAGTCTATAATTGCATATTGTTATCCTCTGATAGAATTACAAATACTATAAGGTCAAGATCATTAGACATTCCCAGTACATAGCACTGTGCTTGGCACACAACAAGCTATCAGATATTTTTCTATTAGGAAACCTTAAACTTTAACACTGAAAACTATTTTAGCCTTCAAACTAACAAAGAAATTTAAAAAAAAAAAAATGAGGCTGGGTGATGCCGAGAAATTAAAAACACATACTGCTTTTGCAAAGAGCCCAAGTTCAGTTCCCAGTGCCCACACTGGTGGCTCATAATGGTCTACAAGTCCAGCCCGAGGGTACTGATGCTTCTGCCTTCCTCTGGCATCTGCACTCACGTGCACATATCTATACACAGACACAACATTTTTAAAGTTTGAAAAAATAATTTTCTTCTCATTGAATTGTGTCTAGTCAGGTGTCCTGGTTAATGTTAACAACTACTTGACAGGGCCTAGAGCCACTGGACAATGCAGTCTTCACTGAGGAATTTCCCAGACAGACCTGGCCTGTGGGGAATTGTCTGATCTGTTATATAGGACTATAGGCATGTACTACCATGTTACCATGCTAATTCATGTAAGAGGGCCCAGCCCATTGTAGGTAACACCATTCTCTAGGAAGGTGATCCTGGACTATATAGGAAAGCTAATTAACAGCATTTAAAAGACAGAGACAGGTGGATGTCTATGAGTTTGAGGCTAGCCTGTTCTATATAGGGAATTCCAGACTAATCTCACTGGCTAATCTGGAAAGAAAGAAAGAAGCCAGGCATGGTGGCATACGCCTTTGATTCCAGTGGAGGTGGATTTTTATGAATTTGAGGCCACCCTGGTCTACAAAGTGAGTCCAGGACAGCCAAAGCTATTACACAAAGAAACCTTGTGTTGAGCCCCCCCACCTCCCAAAAAAAAGAAAGAAAGAAGGAAGCGGCTAAATTTGGGCCGGTGATCAAACTAGCAAGCAGCAATCCTTCATATTTTCTGCTTAAATGAATTCCTGAATTCACTGAATTGACTGAATTCCTGTTCCAACATTGTTCCATGATGGGCTGTCACTTCAAAAGGCCAAATGAACCTTTTCTTCCTCTAAGTTGCTTTTGGTTAAGATGTTTTATGATAGCAACAAAAATCAAACTTAGAGCCAGGCAGTGGCAGCACAGGCCTTTAGTCCCAGCACTTGGGAGGCAGAGGTCGGTGGATCTCTGTGACTTCAAGGCCAGCCCAGTCTACAGAAGGAATTCTAGGACAGCCAAGGCCACACAGAGAAACACTGTCTCAAAAAAAAAAAAAAAATCAAACTAGAACACTAGGCATGGTAGTGCACTCCTATAATCCTGTTGGGGGGTTATTCATCAGAGAAGACTACTTAGAAATGGGTATAAGCCAACAGAAAGTCTTTATTAGCTAGCTAGCAGCTACCCTAGGTGCTTGGAATTCCAGTGTAACCCTGAGCCTTTCTCAGGGTGAGCTTTTAAGCACAAAAACCATGGTCTGGCTTGACAAACATCAGTTAACAAGAACAGCAAGAAGCAGAACCACAGAAGCCAAAGAGAAAGGTTGGTGTACAAAGAGACTTTCCTGGCCAGGCAGTGGTGGCACACGCCTTTAATCCCAGCACTCGGGGAGGCAGAGGCAGGTGGATTTCTGAGTTCGAGGCCAGCCTGGTCTACAGAGTGAGTTCCAGGACAGCCAGGGCTACACGGAGAAACCCTGTCTTGAAAAAAAAAAGAGAGAGAGAGAGACGTTCCCACAACTATGGACTTGAATGGATTAGGCCTTTGGTTTCATTTTTGCTAGGTGATGTTGTCTACCTGCTGAGTTTTACAGCCTGAATGGCACTTTCATCATGAAGTCAGTTGTGCTAAGGTCTGAGACCCTGTTACAGTCCTTGTACTCTGGGGTAGAGGCAGATCATCAAGGCTTGCCTGGTATACATGGTGAGTTTTAGACTACTTATGGTTACATAGCAAGACTTTGCTCAAAAAACAAGGCTCAAAGAATGCTTAACTACAAGATGAGCCCTTCTTCTTGTGGTGGACCTGGGTTCCATTCCCACAACCAACGGTGGGTGGCTCACAGTCATCCTTAGAGCCAATTACAGGGAATCAGATGCCTTCTGCTGCAGAGTATATATGTACATACCAGCAGGCAAAATACCTCACATAAAATGAACCTAAAAAAAACCTAAAAACACAAACAAGAAAACTACCTTCCATTCTTCTAAAAAGTATTTGTCTTTATTTTATATATATATATGACTGGTTTGTCTGCATGTATGTATGTGCTCCACATATATACCTTGTGCTCAAGGAGGCCAGAAGAAGGCATCAGATCCTCTAGAACTAGAGTTACAGATGTCTCTGGGCCACCAGGTGGGTGCTGGGAACGGAACTGTGGTCCTCTGCAAAAGCAATGAGTGCTTTAACTGCTGAGCCATCTCTTCAGCATCAATTTTACATTTTGGTGGTGGTGGTGGTGGCAGGGGGTGTCAAGACAGGGTTTCTCTGTGTAGCCCTGGCTGTCCTGGAACTTACTCTGCAGACCAGGCTATCCTTGAACTCATAGAGATCCACCTGCCTCTGCCTCCCAAGTGCTGGGATTAAAGGTGTGAACCACCACTTGTATTTCTTATCAACACTCAGTGAATGGCACTGCCACCCATCCCATCTCATTTCTACATCTGTAAGTTTAGAAAAAATATATTATGAAGAATTCTATAGCCAGGTGTTACTGGTAGCTCCCTCACCAGCACTCAAGAGGCAGAGGCAGGAAGATATCTGTGAGTTTGAGGCCAACCTGGTTATACAGGGAGCTCCAAGACATCCTGGACTACATTAGAAAGGCAGGATACACTGTCTCAAACAAACAAAGAATTACACATTTTTTACTATTTAGTATAGCAGGACTTTCCACCTGCCAGTGGTATAAATAATGACACAGAAGCTTTTTAATATTTTAAAGCTTAGGCCTTTTAGCTAGGGCAGTCTCCCAGCCAGCCATGTAGTTTAACCCTTCTAATCCTAGAACTATGTCCTGCCACCTGGCTAGTTCTCTGTTCTGCTCTGGTCCATCCGTTTACCTTTGTGTACCGCTCATTCTCAACTCTTTTCCCAGTGCCTCTCTGTCTCTGTCTCTGCCTCTGTCTCCCTCCCCCTCCCTCTATCTCTTTTTCTCTCTCAGAAATTTTGTTGGACCCACGAAGGTCGAAACTACCAGTAGTTCCCCCTCCCAAAGACACGGAGATGGAGAGCGATGCAATCAGCAAGAGGTTTATTATTTCCAATGCATTGGGGCCGTCCTGCACATGAGGCAGAGGCGACCCCCAATTCCTAAAGCTCACACTTTTTATACACTCTTGAGGCAGATTCTGGTCACAGCCTGAGTTGGTTGTTGACCTTTCACACAATTAGGGGATTCTTAGTGAGTGTCCCTGTGGTTATTCTTTACCCCAGGGCCATTGTTGTTCGGGAGAGCCTACTTGACAGAGAATACCTGCTGGCCAGTTGGCCTTAACTCTAGGGAGGGGAGGAGTGCCCCTTTCTTATGCACCATAGGAAATATCTGCTAGCAAGGTGGCCCTATCTCCGGAGAGGTGAGGAGGGGAGGAAAAGCATTTCTTTCAATTTCACCCTCCACTTCTTGCCAGCTATTGACCTGACATCAGCTCTTTATTACAGGCAATCAGATTCAATTCTAGATTGCCTGTAACTAGTAAGGGAGGATGAATATTTATAAAACATGAGACCTGAGATGGGCCATGGAAGGAACAATACCAAGATCCTGCCAGCTTTTAGCTCTCTGCAGGTACAAAATCAACAATTGAATATTCAGAGGCACATCTTCACACAATACACCGCAACAATTTAGTTTGTTGTTTGTGTTTTGTTTTGTCTTGTTTTGAAATGAGATTTCACTACTAGTCTTGATTGTCCTGGACCTTGAGCTGTAGATCAGGCTGGCCTTGAACTCTTAGAGACTTGCCTGTCTCTGCCACCTCCCCGTTTTGTTGCTTGAGGCAGGCTTGAGGCAGGCTTGAGGCCTTGCACCGTGATTCCACTGCCTCTGCCTCCCAGAGGCTAGGATAACAAACCTAGGGCATCATGCCCTGATACAAAATTTCCAATTTGCCAAGGTCAAAACAACTATCTCTCCTGAATGTCAAATATATGGACATAGCTTCTCATCCTGAGACATTTGGGGTTCATAATTGTGGTTTTTGTTACTTTTCCTGGTGCTGTGATTTAAAATATCCTTTAAAAGTCAATGTAAGGAAGAAAATTTTATGCGGGTTTAGTGTATGATCAGGACTGATCAAGGTAATGTGAAAAGAGAAGAGACCTACTGGCAAAGAAGCAGCTTGTCTTTAATTAGAACAATGGGGGCGGCAGCCGGTCTTGAGGGTGGAGACTGCACAGAAACACAGGGTACTTGGGAGTTTCAGGAGTTTTTGTTCATGATTTTATATGCAGATTTCCCCCCCTAAAGTCTCTAGGTCAACCTTGACCTTCCTGTTTACTGGCTCAGAACTTCCTGCAGACGTTATCAGCAGGTCAACTTTGGGGTCAAGAATTACTCAGCTCCCCTGAGGCTTTTAAGTAGTTAGTCCTTAGCCACAGTTGGGGAAGTCACAGCTGCAGGAGCTGGGTCACAAGAACCTGAGTTAAGAAGCTGAGTCTTGCTATTGTCATTAACCCTTCACTCCGGAGGCAGAGGATATCTGTGACTTTAAAGCCACTGTGAGACAAACCAGGAGCCACACTGATGTTAAGGAGCCACATTGTTATACATTGTTACTGAGTCTCCATACCTTACAAGAATAAATTTCTGTTTCCTAAGCCTAATGTATCCTGCAAACTGAGAGGTTATTTCTCCACCTCAAAATTCTGGAATATATGGGGAGTAGCCTCTGGGGGAAGGGCAACCCAGCCCCTGGACTGGAAAGTTCAAGGTTAGGGGCAGGGTATTCCAGGGAGGGACTGAGGGATGCTGGGAGAACCTGGAGGCCAGTTCTGCTTTGATAGGTAAAATAAGCACCCTCAACCCCTTTTCCCAGTTTAAAACCAAACTCAAACCATAATTTTCAACCTACCCTGAACCTGTAACCCCATGATGTGTGCCCACGCCCTTGCCTTGATAAACTCCTGAACCTGTGATATGTGGTCACCCTTTTGCTTTATGAAAGTGTGCCTTCCCAGGTACCTTGATGGCTCTCCTTTGACGTGATGTATTCTTGCTCTTACTTTTATTGCCTCCTTTCTAGCAGCCACTTATCCCGACAGCTGTTTCCTGTCACACTTATCCACTCCACAGCCTGAGCCCTGAGTGCCCCCATTCACTGTCCAGTGATAACAGCCAATTATCTAATTGCTAATTATCTAGTTGCTAATTAATAATTACCTAACAGTTGTTTTCTATCAACCCTAACCCATTCCCAATAAAAGGAACCTCAAAAGCTGAGAAGTCAGCTCTGGAACTTTGAGATATTCCACCAGGGTCCCCTCCCCCCTCCGAGCACATGGGCACCCCTCCCCTCATGGAAGAAACAGGTTAAGAAAGCACATAGGCTGGAAGGGAGGGGCTGATTAAGCCCCTGCTACCTCATTCCCTAAAGACCAATCAGTTTAAAAGTCTCACTGTTCTGCCAATCACATTGTGCCTAATGGCGGCTGCTCTAAAATCTGTATATAAGATCCCTGAACGGGATCCACGTGGTCGCTCTCCCATCTTGGTATGCAGAGTGACCTCAGCATGCTGAATTAATAAATTCCTCTTGCATTTTGCATCAATCCCCGACTCCATGTGTTCATTCGGAGGGTCTCAGGTAAGTTAAGGCTAGCCAGAGTCTTACAAAGCCAGGAGGGACTGCCATCTTAAATATGGATTTGGGGCGAGGCAGCTGTCTAGTGAGTCCCTTGTGCCTTTAATTCCTGATTTTCTCTATATGTTAGTGGTTTGTTTGTTTTTATTATTGTTTTGTTTGTTTGTTTGGTTGGGTTTTTTTTGTTGTTGTTGTTTTTCTCGAGACAGGGTTTCTCTGTGTAGTCCTGGCTGTCCTGGAACTCACTCTGTAGACCAGGCTGGCCTCGAACTCAGAAATCCTCCTGTCTCTGCCTACCAAGTGCTGGGATTAAAGGAGTGCTATTATTGTTTTAATTAATCCTTATTGTTCACATCTGCAGTCCCAGATACTTCTGAGGAAGAGGCAGGAGGATCATTTGGAACCAGGAGTTAAAGGCCAGCTTAGAGGAGAGAGGTCAAGGAAGAGGGAGGAAGCTCTGTGTGTGTAACTACAGAGTTTTCCTCTTCACATGTCTCAAAACAAACAAACAAACAAACCTATTACCTGGGCATGGTAGTGCATGTCTTTAGTCCTAGAACCTGGGAGGCAGAAGCAGAAGGATCTCTGTGAGTTTGAGGTCAGTCACTTGACATACTATTCAGAGCCAGAGTCTGGAGGTTGTCCTTAACACCCCCATTTACCTCCAGCCTTACAGTCAACACACCAGGTGGCTGCAAATAAAAACGCGCATTTGTTGGGCATCTGGCCCCGCTGGAAATGCTTTGCATGAATATTCGGCGGTGAACACAGTTTGTCTACTTCCCACATCCACGGAGTCTGCTGGCCTCTGCCATTGCAGCTGCAGTGTTTTTCTATTGTCTTTAGCCTGGTGTGGTGGAGCATGCCTCTAATTCCAACACCAAGGAGTTTGCACCAAAAGTCTGAGGACTAGCAAGATGGCTCAGCTGGTATAAGATGCTTGTCACTAAGTCTGACCATGAGAGTTCGATCTCTAGAACCTATATAGTGGAAAGAGAAGACCAACTCCTCCAAGGTGTCCTCCCTATCTTTAAAACATTTTTTTTAAGCTAAAAGAAGATGGTGTCCACCATATTAACTGCGACAATATGCATAAAGTAAAGACATATCACAAAATAGTTGTGTTTTTGTTTTTGTTTTTTTAATTTATTCTTCGGAGGCTGGAGAGGTGGAACAGAGGTTAAGAGCCCTGGCTGCTCTTCCAGACATCCTACATTCAACTCCCAGCAACCACATGGTGGCTCATACCATCGGTTATGAGGTTTGGTGCCCTCTTCTGGGCTGCAGACATACATGCAGGCAGAATGCTGTATGCCTAATAAATACGTCTTTTAAAAAAATGTATTCTCTCATATATCCCTACCGAAGTTTCTCTTCCCTCTTCTCCCCCCAGTCCCTCCCCTCCACCTTTCCTCTCCCCTAGATCCACTCCTCCTCCATTTCCCTTAAGAAGAGGGCAGGCCTCCCAGTCATCATGGCATAGCAAGTTACAAGACTAGACACAACCCCATATCATCAAAGCTGGGTGAGGCAACCCGGTGGGAGGAATAAAGTCCCAAGAGCAGACAGAAGAGTCGGAGACAACCCCTACTTCCACTGACAAAAATAACTTCTTAGGATTCCCACTATGAGCCTGGTGGTGGTGGCGGCACAGGCCTTTAATCCCAGCACTCAGAAGGCAGAGGCAGGTGGATCTCTGTGAGTTTGAGGTCAGCCTGGTCTACAAATCAAGTTCCAGGACAGCAAGGACTACACAGAGGAAACCCTGTCTCAAAATAAAAAAAAAAAAAATAGTAATAATCCCAGTTTAAGGCTAGCCTTGGTACACAATGAGTTCCAGAGCTCTTTGCCAGCCTGGGCTACATAGTAAAACCGTATGTCAAAAAAGCCCCCTAAAATGTGGAGGTGGGGTGGCCATAGTTCATTTGGTAAAGCAGGTACAAAGCTTTGGATTTGATTCTCAGGTGCATAGATTGGGTGTGATGGAACAGGTTTATAGTATGGGACTCAGATGCATGAAGATCAGAAGTTTAAGGTCATCTTTAGCAACAGGGGGAGCTCCAGGACAGTAGGGCTACAAGAGACCCAATCTAAAAATAAATGAAAAAGCTTCCTATTGTTCTAATCCCAGTTACTGATTTTTCCTTATCTATTTTATTAGGGCACTGTAGGTGTGGCATTCTTCAGCCATAGCAATGGATTGGTGCTAAGATCATGGGAGAACCCATGGGAGCAGAACCTCACTACCTTGTGGGTATTGGGATCTAATTTAGGTCAGCAGGCTTGGTAACAAGTGTCTACCTTCTGCTCGATCTCACTGATCCCATTATCTGGTTTTGATTAGTAAGACTGGCCTGGAATTCCGTGACTAGAGACTCCTGAATAGCTGGGGTAGGGTGTGGAGGGGTCACAACCCTGCTTTAACTTGGGTTGCTCGTTTGTTTAAGGCATGGTCTTTCTATGTAGTCCTTCAGTTAGATATGTCTACCAGGCTGACCTCAAACCCACAGAGCTCCTCCTACCTTTGCCTCCCCAGTACTAGCACTAGCATGCACCACCACACCTGGCCTCCTGCATGCACCACCACACCTGGCCTCCTGCATGCACCACCACACCTGGTCACTGCATGCACCACCACACCTGGCCTCCTGCATGCACCACCACACCTGGCCTCCTGCATGCACCACCACACCTGGCCTCCTGCATGCACCACCACACCTGGCCACTGCATGCACCACCACACCTGGCCTCCTTATGTCTTTTTCATTTCTTTTGTTTCTAAGATCTGTCCTTGTGTCTATATTTTTAAACTTTATTTAAAATTTTTATTTTATGTGTATGGGTATTTTGCTTTCACGTATGTCTGTGTACTGCCACTCACATGCCTGGAGCCTATTGCGGCCAGAAGTTGTCAAACCCTCTGGAGTTGGAGTTACGTATGACTGCAAGCTACCATTTGAGTACTGGAATCAAACCACTGGAATCAAACCTTGGCGGTCTGAAGAGCAACCAGTGCCTTTAACCACTGAGCCATCTCCCCAGCCCTTGTGTCTGCAATGTGACTTAGAACAATTACTGCCATTCATTTTTTTCTGTATTTTTGAGACAGAGAGCTAAGTAGTCCAGGCTGGCTTTGAATTTGCATTCTTTCTGCCTCAGCCTCCTGAATGCTGGTGTTCCAGGCCTGTACCACCAAGCTTAGTTTTGAAGTTGTTTAGACCCCTGATAAGGGATCTCTAAATTGTATCCAACTAATGGAGGTCACACTGTCATTGTGTGCAACCTCATGCCTGTTCCCTTGTGGCCTGTAAGATTTCTCTAGAACGTATATCTACTAGTAAGAGAGAACAATAAGATCTTAAATAGTTTCTCAGAGTCTATTCTGGTCTTTTTGAAATGCAGATGTGTCCATGTCCTAGTATCCCTATTTCCTGTAACCCTTCCTTCTATCCCAACACATCCCTGCTCCACCTTAGCAGCACACCAGCAGCTTGGCTCTTCTTCAGCACTCCCCTCCCCCAGAGCCTCTGTCAATGCTCAGAGAGCATTTCTCTCTGTCCCTCCTTTTCGTCGTCCTCCTCCTCCTCCTCTTCCTCTTTTTCTTCTCCTCCTCCTCCTTCTCCTCTTCCTCCTCCTCTTCCTCCTCCTCCTCTTCTTCTCCTTCTCTTCCTCCTCCTCCTCCTCTTCCTCCTCCTCCTCCTCCTCTTCCTCCTCCTCCTTCTTCTCCTCCTCCTCATCCTCCTCATCCTTCTCCTTCTCCTCCTCCTCCTTCTCCTCCTCCTTCTTCTCCTCCTCCTCCTCCTCCTCTTCCTCCTCCTTCTTCTTCTCCTCCTCCTCTTCTTCCTCTTCCTCCTCCTTCTTCTTCTCCTCCTCCTCTTCCTCCTCCTTACTTCTTTCTCTTTCCCCTTCTCCCCCTTCCCCCTTTTCTACAACTTATTAATTTAAAAATTTTTATGCACACATACATTTGTGAGCAGCATCCACAGAAAACGGAAGAGAACTTTGGGTTGTCTGGAACTGGAATTACAGATGGTTGTGAGCCCCATATGGTTGCTGGAAACCCAAGCCTGATCCTCTGGAAAAGCAGAGGATACTCTTCATTGCTGAGCCATCTCTCTCCCTTCTTTATCTCCATGGTTCTTACTCACTACAGATCTTCCTGACTGGGTCATCTTCTCTTCAGTCTCTCACAATATTGTGTAGATCTCTGTCACTGTGATGGTGCAAAAGTCACAATTTTAGGCAATGGAAGCCTAGGCCATGGTAGAGATGTGTGTTTCTGGGAATTGAACTCAGGGCCTTGGGCATGCTAGGCAAGTACTCTGCCAAGAAGCTATAGCCTCCATCTAATGGTTGTGGCATTTGATTCATGTCTGTCCTGTCGTTTATTCCTTGGATATTAAACTCATGGAGGCTAGGCTGCTTTCTGTGTTCTCAGCTCAGCATTTAATGTAAATATTTAAGTAAGCTAGGCAGTGGTGCACTTGGGAGGCAGAGGCAGGCCAGTCTTTGAGTTGGAGGCCAGCTTGGTCTACATAGTGAGAAATTTTTTCCTTAAATAAAAATGCACATGAAGGTGCAGTTTCTTGCTTGGGAAGGCAGTGGCAAGCAGGATTTTGGTGGAACAACTGCTACAGACTTTGCTCTTCAGCTTTGCAGGACCAAGAATTGGTTGCATTCTATCACTGATTTCTCAGGATAGATTTGCAGTGACGAAAGAGACTGAGTCCATTGAGTTATTTGGGGTTAAAAGTGGAATTTACCAGAATATTCCCTTTTCCTGGAAAAGCCTCAGCATGTGAAGAAATCAGGGTCTCTGCGCAATCCCCTCTAATCTCATGGGCACAGAATGTTACATTCAAATCCTTCTCCAATGAATCTCAAAACATCATAGAAAAGGCAGACATAGCCGGGCAGTGGTGCCGCACGCCTTTAATCCCAGCACTTGGGAGGCAGAGGCAGGTGGATTTCTGAGTTCAAGGCCAGCCTGGTCTACAGAGTGAGTTCCAGGACAGCCAAGGCTACACAGAGAAACCCTGTCTCGAAAAACCACCACCACCACCACCACCACAACAACAACAACAACAAAAAAGAGGCAGACATGGCGGCCCACATCTGTGCTCTCAGCACAGGGGAAGCAACTTCAGGAGGGCTTTGAGTTTGAGATTAATCTTGGTTACATAGAAGATGCCAGGTCAGCATATGCTGTGTTGCAAGACTGTCTCAAACAAACCTAGAGGGGTGGAGAATAAATGTTCAGTGCTGGAATACAAAGACTTATGTTCAATCCTTAGCACTGGGGGCCCGGGGGTGGGGGTGTGGTTGGGGGTGGGGGTGTTGGTGTTACAGAGATCTTTACCGAAGTACACTGAGAAGTTCCAGACCTGCTGCACAGAACCCCTCCCATTGCTGAGTTCCACTGCAAAAGCTTTGCTCACAGCTCTGCTTTCCTCTCGTTGGGAAATGTCCTTACGCCTGGAGGCTGTGGGCATCTCTCAGTTTCTCCCTGATCATGTCCACACAACACTCATTTGAGCAAAACAAAAGGCTTTCTCTCCGTATATGACCTCCCTTGGCAGGCAGGTAGAGGAGAGTGATTTTAATTTAATGAGTTTTGAGCCTGATGCACAGACAAAAGCCACATTATAATCAGAAGGTGGTGTAGTATGCTTGGAATCCGAGGACAGAAGGAAGGGGTGAAACACAGGAATTCATGACAATTGCCTTATGTCTGTTTATCATTTACAAACTTGGACAAAGTCTGTAATCAACAATACATAATGAAGAAAATAAATGTCTCCATAAACCCAGCCTACATTATATCCACTATAGAGAGTCTGGTATATATTTTACTGTCTCTCCTTTTCATGCTCAGTAAATGAAAAAAAAAATTTTTTTATAAAAACAACACAAAACATTTCAAAGCCAGATGTGGTGTCACATGCCTAGAATCACAGCCAATACTCTGGAAGCTAAGGCAGGAAGATCAGAGTTCAAGTCAGCCTGGGCTACAAATCAAGAGTGTTTCAAAGACAGAGGGACAGACAGACAGACAGGTCTATGGAAGCCTGCTGGGTTGTTGGGTAGTGCTGAGACTCCAGGGTGCAGGGGCAGTGTCTGGGATAGGTTCCTCAGGGCTACCCTGGGCATCCCTACCCTCCAGACACACACCCTGACCATGCTGCTGGCTCAAGGTGTTAACCTGGGAGTTAGTAATTAAACCTGCGTTGTTAGCTTCTCTAAGAAGCCCTTACCAAAAACATTGCAGTGCCCATGCTACCCATATACCTCTTGCCCTGGCGCTAAGCATTTAAGTCTCCTCCAAGATGGGGCATGGTGGCACAGGTCCATAATCTCAGCATGCAGGAAGCCAAGGAGGATAGCTGTTTAGAAGGCAGATTCAGTCTGGGCGTGGAGGTACATGCATTTAATCCCAGCACTCTGCAGCTAAAGACAGCACAGCTCTGTGAGTTCCAGGCCAGCCTGGTCTACAGAGTGAGTTTCAAGACAGACAGACCTACATAATGGAGAAATGGCTTCTGAGAGATATCACACTGTATTTATGTCTCTCAGTCCCCAAAGTGTAACCTAAAATTTAAATATAACCAAAAACTGCAGCTCCTTTCTGCCTCTATAAAATTAATTGCTCAGAAATGTAACCTGGGGTGGGGACCCAAGATTCCACCCTCAGATGAATGCCTATGTAAGTAAGATTACAGTGTTATAAGCTATGGTAGATTGCTTTTTGTGGCTCATATCCCAAAGCATTCATTAGCCGGGTCCCAGACTCATAATTTTATTAAAGAGTTCTCCTTATTAATCTCTGAAGTGCTTGGAGCAATTTCTCACCTAAAGTCCTAAATTGGCTATAGTTGGAGATAGATATACTGAAGCCAGATAGCATAATTTTAGAAAAATGAATATAATGTTCTTTTTCTTTCTTTTTTCTTTTCTCACAATTTATCTTATTTTTGTCTGGGCATAGTGGCTCATTCCTTTAATCCCTACAGAGGTAGGTGAATCTCTGTGAGCTCAAGGCTAACCTGGTCTACATAGTGAGTTTCGGGCCAGCCAGGGCTTCAGAGTGAAACCTGCCTCACACAAAAGCAGGAAGAAGGGGAGCTGGAGAGATGGTTCAGCTGTTAGACCATTTACTGCTCTTGCAGAAGACCCAGATTCAGTCCATAGCACCCACACGGCAGCTCACAACCATCTGTAACTCCAATCCCAGGAGATCCAATGCCCTGTTATGACCTCCTCAGGCACCAGGCATACACAATGAACACACATTATACAAAAATCCATAAAGCCGGAGTTACCAGCCACTGTGAGCTCTGAGAATCAAATCTGGGTTCTTTGCAAAAGAAACATGCACTCTGAGAGCCAGGCCATCTTTCCCACTACCTTTTGAGACAAGATCTCACTATGTAGTTCACACGGGCTTCAAACTCGCCACCCTCCTGCCTCCACCTATAGAGAATGCTTGGATTACATAGGTACACCTGGCTGTTAAGGTTTTCTGTTTTTTATTTTTCACACCCATGGATGACTTTGAAAATAGTCAAGCTGTTTACATTTATGAAACAAAATCAGAAAGTATATGTCAATATTCATGAATCAAATGGCTAATAGCAATACTGAGTTATTTCTAAAGCTTTTCTCTGTTTTAAGATTTATTTCTCCTTTTTGTTCATCGTTTGTTTTGTTTTAAGCAGGCTCTCACTATGTAGCCCTGGGTGATCTGGAACTTGCTATGTAAATCAGGCTAACCTCAAACTCAAGAAATTTGCTGCCTCTGCCTCCAGAGTGCTGGAGGTAAAGGTATACACTGCCATGTTTAGGTGTTATTTGTGTGTGTGTGTGTGTGTATGTGTATGTGTGTGTGTGTGTGTGTTTGTTCCTGGGGGTGTGGAGGTGTGGGTGGGGAATGGAGGTGCATGCTTGAACCAGAACTAGAGGAAGTGTGTTTACAGATACCCTGGGAGGCCAGAAGAGGGCGCAAGATGCCCTGGAACTGGAATTTCAGGTAGTGGTTAGCTGCCTAAAGTAAGTGCTGGGACCTAAACTCTCCTTTGGAAGATCAACACTCTTAACTTCTGAGCCATTGCTCTAGCCCTGGGGACCTTTTTTTCTTTCTTTCTAACGACTATGCAGATACATACACATTTATTTTATATATTAAGGTCTATGGGAGCAGTTTGCCATGGCAGGGAGCATACATATCTCATAGTGATGCTATTGACCATTGAGAGTGGCTACATTCTCCACAGCCCGGCAGTGGTGGCTTTAATCCCAGCACTTGGGAGGCAGAGATAGGCGGATTTCTGAGTTCGAGGCCAGCCTAGTCTACAGAGTGAGATCCAGGATAGCCAGGTCTACACAGAGAAACCCTGTTTCGAAAACCCAAAAAAAACCCCAAACAAACAAAAAAACCACCAAACAAACAAACAAAAACAGAGAGTGGGTTACAGACTGATTAGATCAGACTTATTAAATTCTTGCCAGGTGTGTGGTGACACAGGCCTGGCACAGTTGCTTTGGAGGCTGAGCCAAGCAGATCACCTGAGCCTGGAGATTCAAGGCCAACCTGGACAACAGAGATATCCTGTTTCAAAATCAAACAAGGTTAAGTGCTTAGTAAACAGCAATCTCTTTATTGACTGTAGCAAGCAGCTGACAGTGTTCCCAGCTGGCCACAGTGTTTCTTTCTAGAGGGAACAGACTTGATGAATGCAAACATTTTTAGCTCAAGTAAAAAGCTGTGCTATGAAGGAACTATTTCTTTAAAAATCGTAATATTTAAAATGAGAGGGTTTAGCAGGGCAGTGGTGGCGCACACCTTTGATCCCAGCACATGGGAGGCAGAGGCAGGTGGATTTCTGAGTTCAAGGCCAGCCTGGTCTACAGAGTGAGTTCCAGGACAGCCAGGGCTACACAGAGAAACCCTGTCTCGAAAAAAGCCATCATCATCATCATCATCATCATCATCATCATCATCATCATCTAAATAAAATGAGAGGGTTTGCAAATCTTAGTACCTACCCCTGAGTAAGATTGATCCTGACAAATGGAAACAGTACCTTTTTTTTTTTTTTTTTAAAGATTTATCTATTTATTTTATGAGTACACTGTAGCTGTCTTCAGACACATCAGAAGAGGGCATCAGATCCCACTACAGATGGTTGTGAGCCACCATGTGGTTGCTGGGAATTGAACTCAGGACCTCTGGAAGAGCAAGCAGCCAGTGCTCTTAACTACTGAGCCATCTCTCCAGCCTGACAGATTGAGTTATTAGAGCTTCACTGAACCGAGATTGGGTTATTGTCTTTGGATCCAGGACTAGAATTCCCTATACTAGGCTCCTTTGATTAACTTAACTCTTCTCAATTTCCTGGGACACTTCTGGGATGTCCTGGTCCAGCTGACTTCCACTGTCCTTTTCACGTGGCCTTCTCTGGCACAGGTATATCAAGCAGCCTATCATTCTCCCGCTACTTACTATGCTGTGTGGTAATTTCCTCCCTAGACACTGGTTTCCACCGTCCAGTCTAGACGCTCCTCAGTACAAGGTACTGAGCCTTGCACACTTTTTCTTTTCTTTCTTTCTTTTTGATTTGTTTTCATATCCTCAGCTCCAGGCAAGAGTATTGCAAGGGCCTGTGCCCCAACACTCAAGCAATAGAGAATGCCTCTCTGGTTCTTGTTCTCCCCCCGCCCCCGAGACAGGGTTTCTCTGTGTAGCCCTGGCTGTCCTAGATCTCACTCTGTAGACCAGGCTGGCCTCGAACTCAGAAATCTACCTGCCTCTGCCTCCCGAGTGCTGGGAGTGCTGGGATTAAAGGCGTGCGCCAACACTGCCAGGCAGACTCTCTGGTTCTTATTTTCTTTTTCTATCTTCTTGTCTTGCAGATCTAGACATTGACATCTAGTCTTCTCAAGGCTAAGGACATGCTCTAGCCTTGAACTCCATGCTCAGCCCTGGTCCTTACTTTCTTCTTCTGTTAAATGGGATTTGATTCCTTTATCTGTTAAATGAGGCTGGGAGGGAGAGATGGCTCAGCAGTTCAGAGCTTTTATTCTTGCAGAGGACCCAGGTTTGATTCCAGCACCCACCTGGTGGTTCACAATTGCCCACAATTTCAGGGTGCACATGATACAGACATACGTTCATGCAAAATATTCACACACATAAAATACAATAAATAAATTTTTTTTTGAAACGATTAAAAGGGGATTGTAATTGCTAGTCTCTCAGGTTATATCCAGGAGCTGCATTTTTATTTTATGTTCTTCTAGTATGTTGCTTTATTTCTCCTTTTTTTCCATTTTTTTTAGTTACCAGGAAAAATGTATGACACTTGTATTTTGTTGAAACATGTCTAACTCATAGGCAGTTCTTGAACAAATTTCATGCAAGTAGTATTACCTGCTGGCTGGCTGGAGAAAGCCTTGTTAATCACGTAGCCCACTCCGGCCTGGAGCTTGCTATGTAGCTGTTGTGAGTGACTGCCATTGTCACAGCCAAGCAATCACAGTCTTGAGACGTCCAACTGTACCCCCTTGCAAAAAAATTATCCTAGCTGGGTGGGCTTCTTGACTATGAACACCTCCACATGGAGGAGTGAGTAGGCTCACGAGACCTGTGCACTCAGGTGATAAAACCCCAGCAACTCTGTCTTAATTGCACATGACCTGGGAAGAGGTCAGAGTATTTAGGCCAGTGGAGCACAGAGGAAGGGGAGCCTGTCCTTGATAGGTGTTGGAGGGGAAGGAGCACCTATGACCAGGTAGGTAACACTCCCCCACCATCTCTATTCTGGAAGGAAGCCCAAGAAATGCATTGCTTCCCTATGGTGAGCCTTGGCAGAATCTCGCCTTCCTTTGATGTTGGAACCTAAGAAGAAGAAGAGGTAGACTTTGTGTTTATGTCTCCAGGGAAGGAATTTTAGCAAAAGTAGCTGGGATAAGTTTGAACTTCTGATCTTGGGTTTCAGATGTGTACCACCACACCCAGTTTATGATGTTCTGGAGATAGAACCAAGAGCGTCAGGTATGCTGGACAGGTACTCAGCCAAATAAACTACATACACAGCCCCCACCTTACCTGCTGTAGGAGAAACTCTGCATGTCGTACCAGAGTATCCGGGAGGGAGGTACAATCCAGGGTCTCACCAGTATTTCCTAAGCAAGTGTTAACAGCAGCATCCATTTATGTTAAAATGCAATCTCAGGACCAAGAGAAATTAATTCCCAGTGCAGCCCTGGGTTTGAAGGTTTTATGGACCAGGCCCAAACTGTAACTACTGGGCTGTACCAGGTATTCCTGGCAACCTCCTGGAAAGGTATAAAGGTATAATGAATGATAAATAGCAACCCCCTCCCCCAAACAAAACAAAACCCCAGGATTCCCTGTGGTTCATACCTGGAGGCCACAGGATGTGAAAACTTAACTCTTTGTTTCCCAATGAGTCACTTTGGAATTCCTACTGATCTGAGTGGAATTTTAGATTTTACCACAAATCCCTTTCTCAGGTTCCTATTCTTTCACCTGGTGCCCAACCCCACCCCCAGTGTTTACATTCCCTTTCTTTTATTCCTTCAAGATCTCAGCCATGAGCGGTTACCCTCACTGCATCACAGAGTATTCTAGAATCTTTGTGGTCATCTGTGAGGTCTGATTGGGGTGGCTCTGCCTCTTCAGAGTAGAGCATCTAGAAACTGGACATACAATCCTGACGCACTTGTCGAAGTTTGCGTATTTGGGTTGTCATTTGCTGAGCTGGGTGTTAAAAGACATGGAGGATAAGCAAGTTGCCTGCCCTAGGGCATAACAGTACTATCTTCAAGGCACTATGCTAATAAGCTCTCCTCATCTTCCTTTTTTTTTTTTTTTCTTCTTAAGATGGGGTCTTAGCTGGGTGCAAAGGCATATACCTGTAATCCTAGCACAGAGGAGGTAGCAGAACCATGAGTTCTAGACCAGCCTATGATATAGTAAACCCTAGTCTTAAAAAAAAAAAAGCATGCTGGGTATGGTGGTGTATACCTTTGATCCCAGCACCCCAGCATTACGGAGGCAGAGACAGGCAGATCTCTGAGCTTGAGTCAGCCTGAACTATATGGTGAGTTGCAGGATAGTCAGGGATGTATAGAGAGAACTTGTTTCACACGCACACTCAAAAGCAAAGCTAGGCATGGTGGTGAACGCAGTAAATGCCCCAGTACTCAGTGTTAGATCAGGCTTGAGGCAGTGATAAGGAAATAAAAAGGGGGAGAAGGATGAGGAATGGGAGTCTCTCCTTGGGAAGAGAGACTGAGGTGGGGGGGGGGTGGAGGATCATAGTGATAGAGCAGAAGAGGGAACTTTAGGGATGACAGTTCCATCTGCAGATCTGTTCCCTGCAGGCTCACGTTAAATACCAACCGAGGTTCTTAAGAGAGGCTGACTTCCTTGTCAAGCAGCTGTACTCATCAGGACCTCAGCCCAGAGTCCCTCGGCTCACCTGAGGCTCTTTGTTTCAGGTCATTGACTCTTCATTCAGGAGGCAGGGGATCTCTATGACTTTAAAGCCTGTGTGAGACTAACCAGGAGCTACTTTGTTATACATTGTTACTAAGCCTCCGTCTCTTACAAGAATGAGTTTCCGTTTTCTAAGCCTGAGTATCCTGCAAACTATGTTTTCAACCTACCCTGAACCTGTAACCCCATGATGTGTGCCCACGCCCTTGCCTTGATAAACTCCTGAACCTGTGATATGTGGTCACCCTTTTGCTCTATGAAAGTGTTCCTTCCCAGGTACCTTGATGGCTCTCCTTTGACATGATGTATTCTTGCTCTTACTTTTATTGCCTCCTTTCTAGCAGCCACTTATCCCGACAGCTGTTTCCTGTCACACTTATCCACTCCACAGCCTGAGCCCTGAGTGCCCCCATTCTCTGTCCAGTGATAACAGCCAATTGTATCTACAGCTGTCTTTTCTTTTCCCCTTCTTTTGTCTCCCCACCTCCCCACCCCCCCGCACCCCACTCCCCCAGTTTTTCAGTGTAGCCTTGGTTGTCCTGGAACTCATTCTGTCTACCAAGCTGACCTCAAACTTGCCTGCCTCTGCCTCCTGAGTACTGGAATTATAGGCATGTGCCACCAGTGCCCAGCATCGACAGCTGTGTCTATCAACCATAACCCATTCCTCATAAAAGGGTTCCCAAAAGCCAGTGAGGGACTGCTCTCTGAAAGCCCAACGTAGGGTAAGGCAGCCATCTGGCTAGACCCTTGTGCACTTCTCAATAAAGCTTCCTTAGTCAGACAGCTGTGGAAATGTCTAATACCAGCTGGCTCTACACAGTGAATTCCATGCCAGTCAGGGCTACAAAGTGAGAGCTTGTCTCAAAGCAAAAGAAAGAGCAAGAAAGAATAACGTGGAGAGGAGCAGACAAGATCTTGCTATGTCTTTTAGGACAGCCCCAAACTTGTGATCCCCTTCTTCAGCCTTCCACACAGTTGAGATTACAGGCATGCACCACAGCACTGAGCTAAGAATTCTGCCCACTTTGAAGAGAGAGAGAGAGAGAGAGAGAGAGAGAGAGAGAGAGAGTGAATGTATGTATGAATGCCACACCAACCCCAGTAGAATCTGTGTGACAAGTTCCACAGATGGAGGCAAAAACTTCAAAGGAAGGGGGCCTCCTGGAACCGGTTGTGGAACTCTTACCCGGAACAAAACATTGAGCTGTAGTTCTCACGGCAATTTATCTGTTTTATTTCTTTTCTTATTTATGACAGATTCCTGATAGCCTAGGCCAAGATCTTAAGTGAGAAAAAATGGGTAAGAAACCACCCCTTGAGATGAGGTCACCAGCCATGACCTTATCTCCGGGAAAACCAGTGCTTTATTTTATAAATCATTTCTAAAATTATACAGTATTATGATAGATCAAAACTTTCCCAATAATGAAATTTCATATGGCTGCCTGTGTTATCAGAGGTGGGCTTTGGTATGTGGTAAAGAAAACTTTAAATAAAAAGAATTAAAATAGTTTAAATTTACACTTTGAAGATTTATAAAAAATCAGGTATTAGATGTTAAACAATAACTGATCAAAACATTTATTAACCTGCTTTCAGAAATATGCCACTAGTCTTGGGTGATTGCCACACTGAATAGGTTTTTTTAGAGATGTAATACTTGGATGATTTCTATTATGCCAAATAACAATGATGCCATCTGTTTTATTCATGATTGTTTTATTGTATGTATTCTTTCAGAACTGTAATTCTTGGATGATTTTTGTGTTTTACTGTGCCAGATAATGATGATATTTGTGATTGCTTTACTGAATACATCTTCTAAGAGCTGTAATACCCGTTTCTTTATGTATAAAAACCCTTGCTTGAGAGCTGCAAAATACACTCAGATTCAAACTGCCTCTGTGTTTGTTTCTGTTTGTCACTGCTGAATCCTTACCCACCTAGTCTTCGAGAACCCTCGTCCTAGGGACCCTCACACCCAGCTGGGGTGGTCCGTGGCATATGTATGTATGTATATATGTATATGTTCAAGATGGTCTTGGGGCAGAGGGTGGGGGAAGAGGCACACAGGTATCTCACAGAGCTTGTACATAGGTTAGACAACAATCTATGGGACTTGGTTCTCTCTTTCCACCCTGTGGATCTTGGGGATTGAACTCAGGTCTTCAGGCCTGACAGCAAATGCCATCTCGTGAGCCCCAAGAATTGTCCTTTTAAAGCTCCCAGAGAGCCCACTGAGGTCTACAAATGGGGAAACAAAGACACAGAGAGGTTAAATAACCTGTCTGATGACACACAGCCAACCAAAGGTAGAGCTAAAACCTTGGCTCCAGGCAGCTGGATTCCAGAACCGTCTCCTTTAACCACTGACTAATCAATAGTTTGATTCTAGTAAAGACAAATTTTTAAAAAGTGAAAAGGATACTTTATTTTGTTTGTTTTCTTCTGTGTAGCCCTGGCTGTCCTGGAACTGGCTTTGTAGACCAAGCTGGGATTGAACTTCAAGATCCACCTGCCTCTGCCTCTGGAGTGCTGGGATCAAAGGTGTGAATCACCATGCCTGGTAAGATACTTTTGTTAATGCTAAGTGTATGCTGTGCAGATAGTAAACTAGAGCAGGGTAGCAGCAGAGCTAAAAGCTGTGTTGATGTGTATGAGGGTTTTGGGGTTTTGTTTGTTTGTTTGTTTGTTGGTTTGGTTTGGTTTGGCCTGGTTTGGTCTGTTATTTATTTTTGATAAGGGCTCATTATATAGCCCAGGCTGGTCTTGAACTTGAGATCTTCCTGCTTCAGCCTCCTGAGTGCTTGGGCTACAGGCATGTGTCACCATGGCTGGCATATACCTGGTACTTTGGACAGAGATGTGTGCTGCTGCACTGAACAGCTATCTCCCTATGTCACAGAGCTTTCGAAAGGCACACAATGTTCTTCACAAGCTCTGTACAAGGCCTGATCCAGAGAAGACACAAATGCCTGGGAAGGAAGAAAGTGCAGAGGGAGAGGCCCGGCAGGTGACTCAGTGCACACCCTTGTCACTGTTTGCCCAGCTGGGGTCTGTGTGTGGAGATCATGGGTCCTGTGACCTTGAAACAGACACCCCTGGAGCCTCTGTTTTCCTTCTTTGAGGAATAAGGAAATACCAGGATGTCACATGTTGGCTCTGGGCTAAGCCCTGTCATACACACAGAGATGTCCTCACTGTCCTGGAATTACAGGAACAGCCTGGTGCGCCATGATGAAGCAGGGAGTTCTCAGTGTGCCTTTAGGAAGGAAACAAAAGGTAGGACAGTTGTGTGTCCATCTGTCCCACGTCCTGTTGTCTTGCTGGACATTCAGGATACTAGTAAGCTTGTTTATAGTCTGTTTCCCTGTAACTTATGTCAAAAGAGAGGGAATATTTTCTCTCATGGTGATAAAACCGCCCAGGTCTCAAGGACATCATTTTTTTGTACCTTTGTCTTTGTTTTGTTTTTTTGGTTTTTCAAGACAGGGTTTCTCTGTGTAGCCCTGGCTGTCCTGGAACTCACTCTGTAGACCAGACTGGCCTGGAACTCAGAAATCCACCTGCCTCTGCCTCCCAAGTGCTGGGATTAAAGGCGCGCGCCACCACTGCCCGGTTTTTTTGTACCTTTGTCATGATACATTAACCCTGGTTTTTGTTTCTTTGCTTATTTTAACTTTTTAAAAATATTGATTTGGGGTCAGGGTCTCACTATGTAACGCAGGCTGGCCTTGTTCATCTTAGTGTCACAGAAAAGGACTACACAAACTGAGCATAATCCAGCAAGGCAATTTCTTTTTATAGAGTCGTGACCCAAACCAGGCTAGCAAGCACACGGGAGCAGGACATTCGCTTACTTGTTATTCCAATGCAAATGGTGACTGAGACTCCTCTCATTGGTGGGGGCTTGGCCTCATAATCTGAAAAGACTGGCTAATTTATGATCACACACAAAGGAACTGAAAGAGCAGAGGGCTCTGTGTCATCACATTCTGGGACTTAGCAAGGATTTGTATAGAGTTACACCAGCTAGAGGAGATTAAAAGAGTTTTGTTTTGTTTTGTTTTGTTTTTTAACATTTTACAGTGTGGGGAGATTTACGGAACATTGGCTCTTGGGCTAACCACCTTAGATGGGGGAAAAAAGTTTCTCAGAACCTTGACTTTGAAGTCCTGCTGTTCCAGCCTCCAGTGGTGGGATTTCAAGCCAGCCCCACCACACCCAGCAGCTTTTTTTTTTTTTTTTTTTTTCCAGACAGGGTTTCTCTGTGTAGCCCTGGCTGTCCTGGAACTCACTCTGTAGACCAGGCTGGCCTCGAACTCAGAAATCCTCCTGCCTCTGCCTCCCGAGTGCTGGGATTAAAGGTGTGCGCCACCACTGCCCGGCTCACCCAGCAGCTTTGTTTCAAGTTTTCTTCCCTTGTGTTTATTTCCACCCTTGGGATTAGACCCAGAACCTCAAACATGCTACTACTCTACTCCGAGTTCCATCCCTAACCTTCTTTTAACTTTTTGTTTTGGGACAGAGTCTCAGACTTAAACTCATTTTGTAGCTAAGACAGGCTTTGAATTTGCTTTGTCTCCTTAGTAACTAAAATTTCTCGTTGTCACCAGGGCTACATAATGTTATCCTCTCTGGAGACTCATCATAAGGTCTCTAATTAGCCCAACACTGCTGTGATTCAAGCATGCTGTTTTTACTCTCATATCCTAGGTTTACACTTTGATTTACTCTATCATCTATCTACCTACCTACCTACCTACCTACCTACCATATGTGTGTGTGTGTGTGTGTGTGTGTGTGTGTGTATGTATGTTTGTGTGAGACTGTGATGTAACAATTACTGCCTCTATGGGCATCTTTGTGTGTGTACATGTGTGTGTGTGCCTGAGTGTGTGTGCACCTGAGTGTGTGTGTGTGTGTGCACATGCGCACGGGCAGTCGCAGAGGATGCTTTATTCCTTGAAACAGGGTCTGTTACTGAACTTGGAACTAAGCTGGCAGCTAACAAGCAGTCCTCCTGTCTGCTTCACTAGTGTCCACAGTGCTGGGGTCAGAGGTGTGTACACAACCATGCCTGGCTTTTTAGCTTAGTGCTGGACCTGCTTGCTTGCTCAGCAAGTGCTCTTACCCACAGGCCATCTCTCTAGCCCCCATGCCAGGGCTTTAAATCAAGTACTCAGGACAAAACACAGGAACTTGGAAAACAGAAGCTTGGTTTTGTTTTTGTTCAGGGGAGCAAGCAGCAAACAGAAGCACGGCCTCTTCTTAACCAGAGTAACCATGGTCCTGCAGCAGGCCTGAGGATCGGATCCAATTCATGTGCTTAGTGAGACAGAAGAAGCAACTAGGAGGTTCACAGCCTGTGGATGTGAGCAAAGGAATTGATGTTTGGACCAGGATGAGAGGGTTTGGTTTTACTGGAATACAGTTTTGTTTTGTTTTGTTTTTTAGATGTGGAATGTTTTTTTCTAATTCCCTGCCTGGATTCTATCAGCAATGCAGATAGAATTAGTGTGGGCACCCTCCCTAGGCTAACATGACTCACAGGGTTCATATCTTTCCATCAAGAGTAGAAAATTCCCCTTCCCTCCGAGCTCAGCAGCTATGCGGAAGAGGAGGTGGAAAGATGGTAAGAGCAAGAGAATGTGGATGCCACCAAGGAAACAGTGTCTTCCAGACACAACAGGACTGATGCACATGTGAACTCACAGACTGGCAGCATGCCCAGGGCCTGCCCAGGTTCAAGCCACATGGGGTCCCAGTGCTGAGAGGGGAAACTAGACACGGACTCCCACCCCTAACCAAATTGATACCTGCTTACAAAGAAAAACTTAGTCTCCTCCAATAGAGACTCACTGGCTGTATTCACCACAGTTAAGGGTAGGCCCCATGGCCAGCAGCAGATGCCAACACAGTGGTACTATTGTAGACTTTTTGTCTCACGTTGTTTTGTTCAGACATGTATTGGTCTTATTGGCCCTTTGTTTGCATATTATAGTTTCTGATTTTTGTGTTTTTATGGATGTATGTGTGTGTGTCTTGTTAGGACTGTGTGTGTGTGTGTGTGTGTGTGTGTGTGTGTTTTGTTGGGACTCAACCCCTGGACAAATGGCCAACTGAAGTGCCTGTTAACGTATCAAAGCAGATGCTGTCAGCCAGCTTCTCTCTGCATCCCAAGCTCTTGTTACAGAGCTGTCCTGGCTGGTGTACCCCACACATTACCCCAAACTTTCCAGCCCAAGGCTGGGCTCCCCTTCCCTCAGCTTCTCTGATTCTTCTATAACTTGGCTATGCCAGTCTCTTTGCCTTTTTATTGCCTCCTGGTCTCTGGGTTCCCGGGTACTCTTTTTGCCTCTTGGCCCAAGGTTCCTTTCTCAGCCCGCCTCTCTCTTCTCTTCCTCCCTGTCTCTCTCTGTCTCTCCCACATGACCTTGCAGTCATGGCCATGTCCACTCTGGACTCTTGCAGATATCTCTGACTGTACTCTCCCTTGTGTCCACAATGAACCTTCTCCACCACACCTAGAAACTGTCATGTCTTCCATTTTTTATTTTGTCACTCATATTTCCGATGATGATTTACCTGTTCGTTTCCTCAAGAGTAAAAAGTTGGGTGGGTGGGGGGATCTGGGAGGAGTTGGGGAAGAGAAACCTTGATCAGAATACATTGTATGAAAATGTTTTTATATAAAAAAAAATAGAATATTCCATTTCACATGTTTCTTATTCGAACTTAAAATTCACAACTAATTCCTATCAAATACACACAAATAACCCAAGGAAGGCCAGTATGGACTGAAAAAGTTTACTATTAATTCATACGTGAATTCATACTGGCTGGGTGTGGTAATGTACACCTTTAAACCCAGCACTCAGGAGGCAGAGGCAGGTTGATCTCTGAGTTCAACATTAGACACAAATCTGAGTCTACAGAGCAAGTTCTAAGCCAGCCACAGCTAAAAAGTGAGACTGCCTAAAACAAAAGGGGGAGTATGTCAAAGCACAAATACATGTTTATTTCATTATGCCCTCCACATCAATATATTACTTAAATTTTAAAAGTCACATTTATTTCTTCTGCGTGTGTGCGTGAATGGGCACATGAGGGTCAGAGGACAATTTATGGGAGATTTTTCTCTCCCATACTGTCTGGGTCCTGGGAACTCAGGTTGTCAGGCTTGGCAGCAAGTACTTTACCCGTCGAGTCATCTTGCCAGCCCACAATAGTTTATTTTAAATTCCTTCTTTCCACTCTTTTGTTTTGTTTTGTTTTTTGTTTTGTTTTGTTTTGTTACAGTGAGGGCAGTGTATGGAAACCATAGGAAGCTGTGACTAAGCCTTACACTGCTCCCAGCTGTTGCTCATGACCCAGTGGCCTCTCACCAAGGCAGGTAGATAGGGTTATCTTCTGTTAAAGGTGGAAACTGAATGGGGGGGGGGGGGGGGGGGGGGGGGGGGGGGGGTCAGTGGTATGTCCAGGGTCACACAGGAGACACTGGATCTGAGCTGGCTTGTAATCCCAGCATTTAGGAAAATGAGGCAGGAGAATTGCAAGTTCAAGGGCCAACCTGGGATCCATAGAAGGACTCTGTCAGAAAGAAGGGCAGAGGGAGGTAGATGAGGAATCAGAGTGTGGAATCTTGGGTATTTGCTGTCTCTGCCAGATAGTTCTCCTCCATCTTAGATGAGGAGGAGGAAGTCCCAGGGCACTCTATTGAAGTAAAGTAAGGGGACTTTCCATAAAAATAGAAGCCATGGGTGTGACAGGAACTGCTGACCTAGCAAGAAGTGGACCAGTGTCCCTCCTCCCTCCCTTTTCAGTGTGTATGCTGCCACTAACTCCTGAGTCTGAACCAAGCTACAGTGTGTGTGTGTGTGTGTGTGTGTGTGTGTGTGTGTGTGTATCTATAACCCAGGCCCAGGAGGGGCTTGTGGTAGAGGCTGAAATGATAGGAAGGAGTGGCCCATCTGAGGCCCTCTGCTCTCCCTGGCCAACATCCCAAAGACTGTGCCCAGATCCTGTCTGCTCCCTCTTACCCAGAGGCGGGAGCTTTCCACGTGGAAAAATACAGCTGGGCTTGGGTGAGTCCTGTGAGGGAGGAGGAAGGGGAGGGCACTCCTCTGTGCTCAGGACTGGCGTCTATGGGCCCAGTTCTGGGAAAAGGCTAGATTGCATCAGACAGGGCTTGGAGGACGGGAGCCAGCCCTGTGGTCTGAGGAGGAGACAGCATTATAAATAGGGGTAGAGGTGAGGGAACTGGGAGAGGTCAGACAATCGGAAAACCAGACATAGGCAAGACTTTGGAGAAAGCAGACCAGGCGTGATGGCTACCTTGCCACCAACAGCCAACCCTTCCCAGCAACCTCTAAACCTAGAGGATGAAGATGAAACCCTGGATGAGTATGACCAGTGCAGCCTGGCCCATCCTTGTGTCGGTAAGGTCTGTGTGGCGCTCCTTGGTCAGTTCTCCCACTTCTCACCCTACCCTCAGCTTACCTTTTCTAGCTGATCTATTCCTGACTCCCAAGTAACCTTCTAGTCTCATCTACTGAGTTCTGTCTTCCTCAGCCTAGGAACTCACAAGTGAGCATCTCTCATTCTGTACATGAGTAAACAGCAAGGGTAGAGTGCTTCAGACTACAGGGTGACCACCACACTCTGGTCGTTCTGCCCTTCCCACCCCTAAGCTCCTGGCCATTTATATGCCTGTCCTCTGAACCTCACACACCTCGTCTGTGTGTTTCCTCTATCTCCTGTTCCACCAGTCGGGAGAAGTCGGAAAGGTCGGACCAAGAGAGAAGCTGCTGCCAATACCAACCGCCCTAGCCCTGGTGGGCATGAGAGAAAGCTACTGACCAAGCTCCAGAACTCTGAAAGGAAAAAGGCCTGGCGCTGAGACAGAGCTGGAGGTGAGGAGTCGAGAGTCAGAGAGCCAGGAGAGGAGACAGGCCTAAGTGTATGGAGTGGGAAGTAGAGGATCGCAAGCTGGTCCTGGTGAGATGGCTCGGCAAGTAGAGGCACTGCAGCCAAACAGAACAACCTGTGCTTGATCTCTGGGACCCACGGGATGAAACCACGTGATGAAAGGGGATCGAACCAACTGCAGGCTGTGTTCCTGAGGGGGCCCGGCAGATGTCCAGGCAGGGAAGTGATCATCATGAAAACCCCATTCAGATAGACTGCTGTCAGCTTGGATCAGATTTCAGGGCCATCTGACGCCAGGCAGTTCATTGTCAGCAGATTTAAAACACAATACAATTTGGGGAGCGGTTTCTAGGCAACAATCAGTCCCATCAGTCCAATTCCAGAATCTAATGTGATCTCTGACCAATAGCATGGAGGTCAGAAGGCAGATGTGACATCTCTCCTAAGAGTGGGTAATGGTCTCGGGAGGGAAGAGTCTGGGAAAATCATTCTGGAGAATTTGAGTGAGGTCTGCCTCTATAGCAGAAGCTGGGGGAGGTCTGACTCCACACGGAGCAAAAAGCTCACCAGGTTGTTAACAAAATCCATGCTCAGGTTTCTGGATGGAGTGCAGGTATTTGACTTTTAGCTCCTCCATTGAGGAGACACCCTGCATGATTAACACATCTGGTTCTTAGTGCTTCTCTGCGAGTACAAGGACCTCTGTGCCTCCAATGTCCTCCGACATCCACATGCTCAAAGTAGCACACGCACATGAGAATGCACGTGTGTACACATGCATGCAAACACACTGGCATATCAATAAATGAAAAAATAGTGTTGTCATCTACATCTAGAATAATATGAGACCCATATTTGACTGAGCTCCCTGGCAACCAGAGGTGGAGAAAAGTTTTTCATAGAGCCTTTCCAATGGAGAGGAAATTTGGTTTATGGAAAGGGAAACTGAGGCAGGTAGAGTCAAGTACTACTCTAAGGTTATAGAAAATATGAATAAGAAAGCTGGAATTCAAATTCTGATCTCTGTCCCTCTCCACAGATGAGGCCAGACCACAGACACCACACCCAGCAATGGATACAGGACATCACACCCAGCAATGGATACAGGACATCACACTCAGCAATGGATACAGGACCTTGGAGAAATTAGGAGTTGTAAGCAGAACCTAGTCCTGCTTGATTCTCTTCCACCTAAGTGAGGTTCTGGAGAGGGAAAAAAAGCCCATCCAGACCCAGCAAAAGGGCAAGATAGGAGCAAAAAGCAGAGGGTAGATGGACAGAGCTAGGAAGGCATCCCCAAAAAAGAACTGTGGGAGAAATTGGATGCCCTTGGGTGGCAGCAACAATAAACCGTACAGCAGTGACAGCTTTTGTGTGTGTTGTGCTGTCTTTGTTGTGTTTGGGTATGTTGTGTCTGGCTTTGTCCATGGTGTATCTCTCTTGGAGACTGTATCTGGAATGGGAGTTTCCTTATTAAGCAGCGTAGGGGCTGTGAACAGTTCTCCATTATTGTTTCCTTACCCTGATGTATGCAGAGGCTTTGAGGTGCCTGTTTCTATGGTCTCTTCTGGGGAAATGTCTTTGGTTTTTTTTGCAATGCTGCCCCAGAGACAAACTGTGGCCAGTCCCCTACACATTCTTGAGCATGATGAGGTCCTATTATACAGAACTGCTTTTTGAAGAGAATGTTACTATTAATACTATTTGCAAAATTTTTAAAAAGAGAGATTTAAAACACGTGGAGGATTTGTTTTAAGAGACTGAGGGCTCAAATTCAGGCATGGAATAACAGGCTGGCTTCCAGGACAGGGTGCTTGGTGAGCTGGTGAGAAAGTTCTCCTTAAGCATAGTGGGTCGGTGGGTCTCAGGACCCAAATGAGAAGATGGTTGGAACCAGGTGTAGAGTTGCCTGAGGTCTGAGTTTGGGCTGCTGTAATCTCACTCAGAACAAAACAAGGTAGAATGTTCTTTCACACAAACACTCCATGAGTAAATACTCCTAAGTTACAGGTGGCAAGTCCATTCTATTGAAGCTGGTCTCAAACTCCTGAACTCAGGTGGCCCTCTGGCCTCAACTTCCTGAGTACAGGTTTTCTAGTCATCTGTACCACCACTCCCACTTATCCTATTCATTTCTTAAAAAGAACTATTCATTTTATGTGTAAGAGTACACTGTAGCTGTCTTCAGACATACCAGAAAAGGGCATCAGATCACATTGCAGATGGTTTGTAAGCCATCGTGTGGTTGCTAGGAATTGAACTCGGGACCTCTGAAAGGCAATCAGTACTCTTTTTTGTTTGTTTGTTTTTTGAGACAGGTTTCTCTGTGTAGCCCTGGCTGTCCTGAAACTCACTCTGTAGACCAGGCTGGCCTCGAACTCAGAAATCCACCTGCTTCTGCCTCCCAAGTGCTGGGATTAAAGGCGTGCGCCACCACTGCCAGGCTTTTTTTTTCTTTTTTTTTTTTCAATCAGTGCTCTTAACAGCTGAGCCATCTCTCCAACCCTAACCTAGTCATGTTTAAGGATACCATTTGAAAGTAGAACATACAGCTCCTGTTCACAGTTTAGTCACATACTATCCCCAACTTGAAGAGAGAGGCTGGGGAATGCCATTCTTGGCTGCCAGCCATTTGCTAACCCAAGCTGAGGTGAGGGCGGAGTTTTATTAGAGAAAGAAGATGGAGAATACTGGAAGAAATGAGCAGAAACATTACACAACACTCAGACTCAGCCAAAGTGGGAGGAAAGAGCCCTCGCTCCAGCTCTGGGCTGAGCCTTTGATCCCTCTCATAAATCCAGCTTGTAGAGCTTGGCATCTATTGCACTTAGATAGGGCCAGAAGCTAGGGTACCTACTGAATCAACGGCATCATAGCAGGCTATGGTCAGCTGGAACTCTCAGGGATGTAACCAGCCACCTTCTGTGCAGCTGGGAATGTTAGGACAGTTTCTGACCTGGCTGGGCATGGTAGCTCACATCTGTAGTCCCAGTATTCGGAAGATAGAGGCAGGCAGAGTTTTATGAGTTTGAGGCTAGCCCAGTTTACATAGTACCAGGCCAGCCAGGACTCAAAGCGACGAGAGGGGAAGAGGGGGAGAGGGGGGGAAGAGGGGGAGCTTCTGGTCCTATCTCAGTGCTCCAGGCCAGCCAGGACTCAAAGTGATACCCTATAAATCAATCAATCAATCAATTAAGCAAGCAAGTAAGCTTCTGGTCCTATCTCAGTGCTCCCAGAACGCCTGGTTTCCTTAGTGCCAAGAAGAATAGGACTGGTTTCTTTGAAGTGTGCCAAATTCTACCTCAGGGCAACTGCTTTCTGTGGACAAAAACCTGACTGCCAACCAACCACCTGCCCTGGAAGCGGCTTCTGTTTTTATGTCTAGGATGCCTGTGATGCCACCCAGCTTGCAAGGCTGAGTCAAAGGCCTTGTCTTCAGCATTTCTCTGATGTGCCCTCTCCCACCTTCTGCTGATCTCTCCTCTGGGATGCCACACCATGCCACACCAACCTAATAGGCTCACAAGTTTTTTTTTTTTTTTTCATCAGGTGGTTTTGTGAAAATTGTCCTGCTGGTGATGGGGTGGGATTTTTTTTCAAAAAAAAGTAGAATCTCACTATGTAGCCTTGGCTGTGCTGAAATTATGTAGACCACTCAGGCCTTGAATTCGTAGAGATCTGCCTGCCTCTGCCTCTCTTGAATGCTGATATTAAAAGTGAGCCACCCTACTTAGCCCAAATCATTCATTGCTTTGACATCTGCTAGTTGCTTGATATTTTACCAGAGCAGGGCAGAAGCACAGACTTTGTAAAGAGGGACACATGATACTACTTTCGGCCTTTAGAACCTGAAACAGCGTTGGTAGCACCACCTCTCGGTAGCATGCTTGCAGCAGCATGTATCTGTGCATCGGCTTCAGAAACCATAGCAACAGCGCCCATGTTTTTGGGCTGCTGCCCAAGACAAGTTTGTTCATTTGTTTGTTTGTAGCATTTGTTTTCTGCGGGGCATCAAATGCGGGGCTACATGCTAAGATGGCAGTCTGCCTGTGGCATCTGCCCCTGCCCTGCGACAGGATTTACCGTTATGACTCCATTTAACTGTTATAGTAACCCAATGGGACACACTGCTAGTGCTTTTGTTTTTCCAAACAGAAATCTAAGGCCCAGGGATTTGCAAGTTCATACTACACTACATATAGTAAGTTACATTGTGCTTCATGGCTCATTTACAGACATGCAGCCTCAACCAATACCACACGAGATTATGAGCTCAGGTTTCCAACCCCTGATCTTTTCCCCTTTGATGGTATGCCTAAGAAACACAGGGTCCTGGGCAATGTGCGACCCTAGATTGTAGATCTCCTAAGGATGGGTTTGAGAGCAACCTCCTTTCTGTCAGAGAGAAAATGAAGGTCAGGAACAGCCCGTCCCCAGTGTTCACGGTCAGTCCTAGCTGCTGGGCCCTTGAGCGCCTGCTTCTTCGGAGATGAACACACCACTGCTTACTCCTGACTTCTGGTTGACAGCCTCACCTGTCTCTGGCACAGCCGCTGTGCCAGGAACCGTTACAGCAATTCTTAGAACCTCGGACATCTCAGCCAGGAAGCACCCTGAGCAGAATGTCCCTCTTTTCTACCCTGTTTTCATCTAGTGCATACAATGTCTGATTCTCTCAGTTTCGGGGATTCCTTATTAGAACTAGAGAAATCACTGACCTCTTTCCCTTCAGGGCCTTCCAGAAACTTCTGAGATTCCCGTAGCTGAAAGGATTCCCAGCCTCTTGCAGAGAATTGAGAAACTCACTATTTTTTAACTCTTGTGGTTTTTCTATAACCAGGCCTTTTTGAATTCTCAAAAATTCAAGGCCTGAGTGTTCATATATGTGTGTGCATGTGTGTGTGTATACATATATATGCACACATTCATATAAATTTCAGGATGACTCAAAGTTAATTTTCAACTAATACTCCTTAAAGATAATGCTAGTAATAGTCATAGCCGTAGCAACTGCTATGCTGGGTGCCATGGGGCTTCCCCAGTGTCATCTTTCACACAGAGTTCCTTCCAGTTCTGTCCCAGGAGGCACACATGCTATATTGTATTTACTTAGCATTGAAAAATCACCCCTTTACCTTTTTTACTCAAATGTATTTAAAAAGGAAACTATGTAACCACCCTAAATAGGATGCTTTGGTGAAGCTCATAAGCACAAGTTCACTCTGGCTAAGTATGGTGCTTACCACTGTAAGCCTGGCTTTAGGGGAACTGAGGCAGGGGGGTTGCAATCTCAAAACATAAGACAAACAGAACTTATATACAAATTTAACTTCTTTTAAAAGTTCATCTATGCCAGGCAGGATGGCTCATGACTTTAATTCCAAGCACTCAGGAGGCAGAGGCAGGTTGATCTTTGTGAGTTCAAGGGCAAGCTGGTCTACACAGAAAGGAGTTCCAAGCCAGTTAGGACTATCTAGTGAGATCCTGTCTAAAAACATACAAATAAACAACTATAAAAACAAGAGCAAGGGCTGGAGAGAAGGCTCAGCAGTTAGGAGCACTGGCTGCTCTTCCAGAGGTCTTGAGTTCAAATCCCAGCAACCACATGGTATACTCATCATATATATAAAATAAGTAAATAAAATTTTTTTAAACAAAAAGTTTATGAGCCTTTCTACAATGACCAAGAGTCACAATTGTGCACACTAGGAAGGCACAATGCAATGTGGTACCAGAACAAGAAAAAGTATACTTGGTGTGGCCATAGATGGATGGCTTCTGACTTACAATAGTTCAATTTGTTCATTTTGAGGCAAGGTCTCAGTAAATAGCCCTATCTGGCATCCTCCTGCCTCTGGCTCCTGAATGCTGGGATTAAAGACACGCCTGGCCTCTATAACATTACAGTGGTGCAAAAGTCATTCACATTCAACAGAGTGTACTCTTGTTTTGAGGCAGTCCCTTTGAACCTAGGCTGTGAACTTGATACTCTGTTGAGGATGACCTTGAACTTACTAATGTTGAGGGGAGGCCTAGGTGCCACAGTGTGTGTGTGAGAGACCAAAGGACAACTTTGTGGGATCAATTCTCTCATTCTACCTTTACAAGCATTCTGGAATCAACTAGGGTTGTCAAGACTGCTAGCACGTGCTTTTTATCCACTGAGTTGTCTTGCTGCGCCAAACTTTGGGCTTTTGAACTTCCTGCCTCGTTGTTTGAGCACTGGCATTACAAGTGAATACTGCTGGCCCTGAGAACACACACCCTTAATCCTAGCATGTGGGAGGCAGAGGCAAGTGGGACTCTGTGAGTTCAAGGCTAACATGAGCTACAGTGAATTCTAGGACAACAGGGGCTATATAGAAAGATCCTTTCTTCCCCATCCACCCAAAAAAGGCACACCACTGCTCTGCATTTTATTAGGTGATGAGGTCAAACCTAGGGCTTCATGCATGTAAGCAAGCACTCGACCAACTGAGCCTCAGCTCCAGCTCAGCATTTTAACTTGTTTTTTAAATATTTTATTTATTTTATGTATGTGAGTACACTGTCACTGTCTTCAGACACACCAGAAGAGGGCATCAGATCCCATTACAGATGGTTATGAGCCACCATGTGGTTGCTGGGAATTGAATTCAGGACCTCTGGAAGAGCAGTCAGTGCTCTTAACCGCTGAGCCATCTCTCCAGCCCAGCATTTTAACTTTTTAAAAATTACATTCATTTATTATTTATTGTGCGTGTGTACCATGGTATATGGTACAAGTGTGAAAGTCAGGACTACTTTCAGAAGTCATTTCTTGCCTTCCACTATGTAGGCCCTGGGGATTGAACTCAGATCATCAGGCTTGGTGGCAAGCACCTTTACTTGCTGAGTCATTTTGCTGGCTCTCCCTATTTTAAAAATTACGTTTATTTATTTAGTTATTTAGTGTGTGAGGCTATGCATATGGTAACATGCGTGTGCAAATTGGAGGGCAGCTTGTGAGAATCAGGACTCTGTTCAGTTGGCTCCTTCGACTTGGTAGCAAGTGCCTTTTGTTGGCGCTCTCTCACTGGTCTTATTATATATCTTAAAATATTTCCTTTATTTTATGTGTATGGGTGTTTTGCCTATGTGTATGTCTGAATACCATACTATGTTTATGCAGTGTCTAGTGTTGGATCTCCTGGAGCTGGAGGTACAGATGGTTGTGAGATGTCGTGTGGGAGCTGGGGAATGAAATAGCATCTTCTGGAAGAGCAGCAAGTGGTCTTAACCGCTGAGCCACCTCTCCAGCCCTTTTAAAAACACCAGTGAATTAATTATTTAAACGTTTAGAAAGTCCTAGTTTGCTCCAGTTCTTGTTATGAACACTATGACCAAGACCAACATGGGGAGGGTTTATTTTGTCTCAGTCACTTAGTAGGTCACAGTCCATCACCGAGAGAAGTCAGCACAGGCATCAAACAGGAAAGTCAGGAATCATGGAGGGCAGCTGCTTACTTCTTGCTCCCTCTGGCTCATCCCCAGCCAGACTTCTTTCTTTTTTGTTTAAACGTTGAGTGTGTAAGGATGGCAGTGCACACCAGTGCAGGTGCCGAGTTGGATCCCCCTGGAGCTGGAGTTAAAAGCGGCCAAGAGCTGCCTGATGTGGGCACCGGAACCCAAACTGGAGTCCGTTGCAGCAGTCGTGTATACTCTCAACCACTGAGCACAGTTCCCTCAGTCCCTCAGCCAGCTTATGCAGCCTGGACTCACCCGGTGAAGGTTGCACTTACAGAGAGCAGGCCCTCCCACATCAATTAGCAATCAAAAAAAGGACCTGAAGCCATGTCGTCCACAGGCCAGTCTGATCCAGGCAATTCCTTAGCTAAGCTTCCCTCTTCCCAGGTGACTAGTTTGTGTCAAGTTGACAATAGAACTAACCAGTGCAGAGGTTTTACAGTGTAGCCCAGGCTGGCCAGGAATTCATGATTGCCCTGTTTCAAGCTCCTCTGTGCTAATGTCGCAGATGTGTGATAACACCCCCACCTTTTGCATTTCCTATTTATATTCTCTTCTTACAGTGGGCTCATCAAGGCATAAGCCCACCATAAATTGGGGAGCACTTGAACCCACTAGGTGACATGTGGGGTGCTCCTGCTGCCTCCCACTGTTCTCTATATTATCAGACAGCTTTTATCCCAAATCCATGCCAACAGTCTACACTTCTCTGTGGACACCTACAGATCCTGCAATTTAACCTGATACTGTTAGGGTATGAACTTAGTGCAGACTCCACAGTATAGGCCAGATTCTACATGACCATAGAAGCCAAGCCAAAGCCTAGGCCTTCCGCACTTCTGACCCACTGAGACAGGTCAGGGACTGCCACAAGAGGGCACAAGAGCAAACTGGCTCTGGGCCATGTGCAATGAAAGCATGCTGTGAGATTGCCTTCACCCTGGCACTCTTCAACAGCTTTGCCATAAGACATTAGATTAAGTCATCCGGCAGAATGTTTACACAGTAGAGAAGGCCCCTGTGATATACCCTAGCTAAACTTAGAAGGAGCTATACAAATGACAAAGGCAGAGGGGAATTGTTATTGAGGAAAAACTTTGTCCCGTAAAACTTCCTTGGTAAACCCCCAAAATCAACTCAGACTTTGGACAATCTGTCAGAACAAAACCCACAAAACCTCTATGTGCATGTGTGCTTATGTGCATGTGTGTATTGGTGCTGGGAATTGAACCCAGGGCCTTGACACACGTTATAGCTTACACCACTGAGTTATACTCTCAACCCTTGTTTCCTCTTAACTGACCTAAAAATCTCTAAGTTTGAAGGTAACAACTAGGCAATACATTGCTGACTCCCATTAGCCTTGACATGTCTGACCTGTGGCCTATGAGGACAGTTGTTTAGGTTCCTTTGCAGAAACTTGAAGGCAGCTTTTGCTGGTAGCATCGGGATCACTTGAGCCTATAGATGGACCATAAAAATGAGATAAGAAGCTTGGCAGTTCTCTTCTCTTGTTGTTCCTGCCCCTTTTGCTTCCTCACACTTTGAACTAAATTCTACTTTGCTTTGCAGAGAGACATGTTGCTTATGGGAGAAATGTTTAGTCCAAGACTATACGAGAACTTGGCCTATTTCCCATTGAATCATTTCTTCTTTCCCACCCTTGGGCTTTCTCTGCAGAGCAGCAGTTAAAGACTGTACAGTTGGGGCCGGGCAGTGGTGGCACACGCCTTTAATCCCAGCACTCGGGAGGCAGAGGCAGGCGGATTTCTGAGTTCGAGGCCAGCCTGGTCTACAGAGTGAGTTCCAGGATAGCCAGGGCTACACAGAGAAACCCTGTCTCGAAAAACCAAAAAAAAAAAAAAAAAAAGACTATACAGTTGGGATTAGAGAGATGACTCAGCGGTTAAGAGCACTGACTGCTCTTCTGAAGGTCCTGAGTTCAAATCCCAGCAACCACATGGTGGCTCACAACCACCCATAATGAGATCTGATGCCCTCTTCTGGGTGTCTGAAGACAGCTACAGTGAACTTACATGTAATAAATAAATAAATAAATCTTGAAAAAAAAAAAAAAGCCAGGCAGTGGTGGCGCACACCTTTAATCCCAGCACTCGGGAGGCAGAGGCAGGCAGATTTCTGAGTTGGAGGCCAGCCTGGTCTACAGAGTGAGTTCCAGAACAGCCAGGGCTACACAGAGAAACCTGTCCCGAAAAACCAAACATAAAAAGACTGTACAGTCTCTCAACCATACCCTGAGGACAAAGGATTTATGGAAGAGGATGACATCAAGCCAGGTATGGTGGCCTGTGATCTCAGCCCTGGTGAGGTAGAGACAGGAGGATCTAGAACTCAAAGCCAGTCTTGGTTATACAGTAAAGTCCAAGGCTAGCCTGAGTTGTGTGAGATCAGAGTGGGTGGAGGAGTCAATGTTGGCCATGGTGGTGCATGCCTGTAATCTCGACATTTAGGAGGCAGTGGCCGAAATCAAAGAAGCTGAGATGTAGCTCAATTGGCAGTGTTTACCTGGTATGCTCAAGGCCCTGTACTCAATTCCCACTATCTCATAAACCAGAGATGTCAACGAGAGAGTCAGGAGTGCAGGGTCATCTAGCTACATAGTGAGTTCAAGGCCAACCTGGAAAACATGAAACCTTGTCTCAAAAAATAATAATAATGACAGTGACATCAACAACAGAAGCAGCTCAGTTTCTGGTGTTAAGCTACTGCTTCCAGGTCAGGATGATTGTGCAGAGCAAGGAAAAACACCTTTACTTTCAAAATTGTGCCGCTGACCAACCAGTTCTAGAAAGCCAGTCTGTTGTCTTTGCTAAATTAGCAGCTTGTTCACTTCTTTGGCCTATACCAGCTCCCTTCTACTCCAGAGCTGAAGTTCCTTCAGAAAGCTTTGTCACACAGCAGGCTCTCAATTTTTAGGCCCCACTTCAAAGCCTGCCTCCTGGTAGCAAGTCCATCTATACATCCAGGCTTCCCAGAGGCCTCTCCTTGAACTCAATCCTTTGCCAAAAGGGTCCACAAAACTCAGGGACACATCTGTTTCTGGGGAGTGGCATAGGCAACGGTGAGCACTCAGAAACAGCCAGAGCACAGGGAAGGTGAGGAAGTGAGGCCCTCTGTGGGAACAAACCTGGCGTGGTGGAAAGAAGCCCCACATGTCTGTCCTGAGCACTGCGACTCTGGGTGGGACAGGAGACACTTGGGAAGTGGCCACTCGTCTTTCTACACAGTCTGACGGACAGGTGAGGGCTGTGGGAAGCCTTTGTAGGCTCTGCCTGTGGGTGAGGGAAGGGGCCATTCCCGGGAACGCACGGCAGCCATCTCTGTGGGTTCTCTAGCCCGAAGCACTGCAGTCGCCTCAGGGTGCCACAGACGGGCTAGCCGGAGCGCAGCTGGGGTTCCCACCGGGATTGGGTCTCGGTGGCTTAGGCTTGGGTGAATGGGTACTGTCTGGGAGCACTGGGAAGCCCTTGGCGAGAGATTAGACGTGGCTCCTTAATTGAGGGCCAGATCCTTTGCTTCCCATGGCAGGTCCAGATGAAGAGACAGTCCATAATTCTACAACGTTTATTTTCCTCTTGCAGAGAGTGGCATGGATGGAATTGTACCCACCACCACCACCCCCCACTCTCTGGGAGAGGTGAGGCAAATATAGTAACTGGGAAGGGGCGTGGCTAAGCCTCTAGGTGTCTCATTAACATGGAGATGGCTTGGGGCTGTGTGGCCACGCCTCTGCCTTGAGCGGGTTGGTAGTGACTGCACCGGAGACAAAAGCTTCCCCGGGATTGTTGGCATAAAGTTTCTGGTCACTAACATTTCTGGTCCCTTGCGGATTCCACTGGGTTGTCCAGAGTTTATGCCTGTGCTCAACTGGGTGCCAGACTACCTGTCACAGATCACTACCCCACAATCCTCCTGTGTGTGTCCCCTTTTCCAGCTCTCCATGGACTCTCCCAATCTCTTTTTCTGCTTCTATTATCAGCTCTACCTCAGGGATCAGCTCATTTGCCTTTGAAGATTAACTCACCTTCTGGTCCCCTCCCCTCTCTGGAGGCTGGTGGGAAGGTGAGAGCTAAAAGTTCAACCTTCTAGTGTAAGGGTCCATGATTTGCCGAAGAATGACACCCCAAACTCAAATAGTATGTAAACGCAGAGTGTTTTATTCTGCAGAAGTCCAGCATGCTGGGTTCTCCCCATTACCAAGATAGAGAGACCCTGAAGTGAGCTCACAGGCCCAATTTAAAGCACCTCAGGGGAACCCTAGGGCAGGCGGGCTTTGTCTTACTCTATCTCTAAGGCCATTCCATTACTAGGGTTTGGGGGCTGGCTGGAAACTGCTGACCCATTGTCCTTGTTTCGGTCAGATGGTGGGGCAGTTTCTGACTAGCTGCCTGAAGCCTGGGTTTTTAGGCCTAGTCTCTCTAACTGCCATTTTGAAGCCTGTCATGAAATCAACTAGCCTTCTCACTGGGTCAGGATGGGTTCCTCTGGTGGCAAGACCCACTTTCCAGAAGCCACCCCAGTAGGATAAATGCAGCTATGACTAAAAGGCTAGGAAAAGAACACTAGCCTTTGTTCTTACTGCCGGGGAGAAAACTCAAGGGTTTCAGGGGCTCTGTGCCTGGACCTTGGGAAAGAAGGCATGATTGCTTAGACTGAAGAGATTCGAAGGAGCTTCAGGCAAATAAAACAGACTTTATTCACGCTGGCTGAAGGTTGCTAGGCAGGCAGCCACTAGTAGGTATTCAGCAAGCAGCCAGGCACATGTACGAACTGCACACAGGCAGAAACAATTACAGACCAATACGCACAGGCAGAAGGTTGATGTTGGAGGAGATGGACTGTAGGTGTTCTTTTTGGCTACTTTACTGGGTTCTTTTGCCTACCACCTTTCTCTACCCTTATTCCACCCTAACTCCTTCCAATCCTCCAATACCAGGTAGGAGAGAAAGAAGGTTAGAGGGGGAAGGGGGCATAGACCTCTTTAGATTATTTCCTGCTGATTAAAGGCATCAAGTCCCTTGGGGGCAAATCCAGTCTTTGTCCTCAGGATAGCTCCAACCAGCAATAGCAAAAGCAGCAAAAGGAACAGCAGGAATCAGCCAAGGCAGGGACTGACAGCAGTGGGAGCAGCAGCGGCCACCTCCGCAAGCTCTCTCAGGGTTCACATATTTATACCCTCTCAAGAGTTACCAGAATCTCAAATGTAATCTATCTGCTGCTGACAAAAATCACACCCCTCTTAGCGCACAAGACAAACCACAGCACCTGTCTTAGTTAGGGTTTCATTACTGTGAAGAGACACCATGACCAAGGCAACTCTTACTAACTGAAACATTTAATTGGAGCTGGGTTACAGTTTCAGAGGTTCAGTCCATTATCATCATGGCAGGAAGCATGGCAGCTTGCAGGCAAATGTGGTACTGGAAGAGCCAAGAGTTCTACATCTTGATTTTGTCGGCCAGGAAGAGGCTCTCTTCTGTATTGGGAGGAGTTTGAGCACTAGGAGCCCTCAAAGCCCACCTACATGGTGACTCACTTCCTCCAACAAGACCACACCTCCTAATAGTACCACTTTCTATGGGCCAAGCATACTCAAACCACCAAAGTGGCTGTGAACTATCTGAAGCAGCCCCACATCCCACACCTGGCACTAAAACAAAAACATAATCACATAACGTAACTGAGTTTTGTATTTATTTATTTATTTATTTATTTATTTATTTATTTATTTGGGTTTTTTTGAGACAGGGTTTCTCTGTATTGCTCTGGCTGTCCTGGAACTCACTCTGTAGACCAGCCTGGCCTCGAACTCAGAAATCCACCTGCCTCTGCCCCCCAAGTGCTGGGATTAAAGGCGTGTACCACCACTGCCCAGCTGTAACTAGGTTTTGAAAGAAACCAAAATTCTCACTACAGTAGACTCCTACCTCAAGGCCATATTTATACAAAAGTACATAAAAATAGAACTCTGACATCAGTGAAATGATTTCCAATGATACCCTGCTATTCCCATAAACCTGAGCCTAACTTCATCAGAGAGGCTTCATCCAGCAGCTGATGGGAACAGATGCAGAGACCCACAGCCAAACATTGGGCGGAGTTCATGGAATCCTGTGGAAGAGGGAGAGGAAGGATTGCAGGAGCCAGAGGACTCAAGGACACCACAGAAAACAGCCCACAGAATCAACTGACCGGGGTTCATTGAGGCTCACAGAGACTACCAGGGAGGCTGCATGGGTCTGACCTAGGTCCTCTGCATATACGTTATGGTTCTGTAGCTTGGTGCTCTTGTGGGACTCCTAGCAGTGAAATCAAGGGCTGTCTTTGACATTTTTGCCTGTTTGGGAGACTCTTCTCCTCCTACTGGGTTGCCTCATCCAGCCTTAATTTGAGAGGAGGAGCCTAGTCTTATTGTAACTTGACATGGCATGTTTGGTTGATATCCCTGGGAGTCCTGTCCTATTCTGAAGGGAAATGAAGGAGGAATAGGTCTGGGGGAGAGGGAAGGTTGGAGAAAGGGCTGGGAAGAGAGGAGGGAGGGGAAACTGCAGTCAGGATGTAATGTATGAGATAAGAATAAAAATTTAGCCAGGCAGTGGTGGCGCACGCCTTTAATCCCAGCACTTAGGAGGCAGAGACAGGTGGATTTCTGAGTTCGAGGTCAGCCTGGTCTACAGAGTGAGTTCCAGGACAGCCAGGGCTATACAGAGAAACCTTGTCTCGAAAAACCTAAATAAATAAATAAATAAATAAGTAAATAAGTAAATAAATAAATAAATGGCACACCCAGAGACAGTATAAGAAGGCCACATAGTAGTCAGTCTAGCTAAGTCCCAGCTGAAAGCCATGGAGCCATTGTTACCCTCCAGACTTGTGACTGAACAGAGAATGCAAGTGAGTTCGAGCCATTGTTACCCTCCAGACTTGTGACTGAACAGAGAATGCAAGTGAGTTCAGTCCTGACTGGGTAGTTACCTCTAATAACTGAATCTTCAGAGAAGGCCCAAGATATCTCAGGTCTAGTTTGTTTGGTTGTTTTTTCAAGACAGATTCTCTCTGTATAGCCTTGGCTGTCCTGGAACTCACTCTGTAGGCCAGGCTGGCCTCAAACTCACAGAGATTCACCTACCTCTGCCCCTGAGTGCTGGAATTAAAGGCATGCAGCACCACTGCCTGGCTCAGGCCTAGTTCTTGACACAAAGATCCATGGGTGTAACAAAATGTTTACATGCTGTGTTACACTGCAATGGTTTAATTCCCCTGAAGCCCCATGGTGGTTTGAAGAAGAATGACCTCCATAGACTCATTTTGAATGCTTAGGGAGTGTCATTAGGAGGTGTTGAGTAGATGTGCCCTTACTGTTGGAGTAGATGTGTCCTTATTGGAGGAAGTGTGTCATTGGGGGCAGGGTACACTTTGGGGTTTCAAATGCTCAAGATAGGCCCAGTGTCTCTCTTTCTCTTTCTGCTGCCTGTGGGACCCAGAAGAACTCTGGTTCCTTCTCCAGCACCATGTCTGCCTGCACGCTGCCATGCTTCCCGCCATGATGATAATGGACTGAACCTCTGAACCTATGAGTCATTCCTAATTAAATACTTTCCTTATAAGAGTTACAATGGTCACGGTGCCTCTTCACAGAAATAACAACCCTAACTAAGTTAGACAAGATCCAGGTCCAGGCTCTATCTGCAAATTTGACCTCCATGTGGAAGAAACATTAAACACAGCCAGGCACGGTGGTACATGCCTTTAATCCCAGCACTTGAGAGGCAGAGGCATTCAGACCTCTGTAAGTTTGAGGCTGGCCTGGTCTACATAGCTAGGGCTACAAAGTGAGATCCTATCTAAAAAGAAAGGAAGAAGGAAAGATTGAATATTAGTCTTTTCTGTCAAATACTAAAAGTTTTGTTTACAACAAGGAATTCAAAATAAAACCTTTCTACCAATGTTTTAAGTCCCCATCCATAAACTTGTGTTTACAAAGGCCCTGGGCTTCCTTATGACTTAAGTGGCTGACCCTTCTCTGCTTAATATTTCTTTTGTGCTGATTCTTCTCAAACTATACAAATTTGAAAGACTATGAGGTCAGACCCCAGCCAGCAGGGGAGAAAACGCAGTCATCACCTGTGTTAGAATAAAAATTAAGGTGCCGGTGATGGCACATGCCTTTAATCTCAACACTTGGGAGGTAGAGGCAGGCAGATTTCTGTGAGTTTGAGGCTAGCCTGGTGTACAAATTGAGTTCTAGGAGGGCCAGGGCTGTTACACAGAAAGAAGACCCTGGGTCAAAAACAAACAAACAAACAAAAAACAACGATAAGACCTGAAACAACAACAACAACAAAATCAAAGACTAGAGGGCTGGTGAGATGACTCAGTGGTTAAGAGCATTGACTGCTCTTCCGGAGGTCATGAGTTCAAATCCCAGCAACCACATGGTGGCATACAACCACCTGTAATGAGAAACAAATAAAAAACCTTCGGGCCAGAGCAAGGGGGGGGGGCTGTCTCAGCACCACGAGGTTCCTTCTTGTCCAGTTTATGTAATAAAGTCTCTGTTCATCTCTATATAATAAACACCCTGAGCTTCAGGGGTCCTCCAGCTTCTCTGTCACCTGAACCCAACTTTTCTGTGTATCTACTGGGTCTGTTCTCTCTTCATTCCCTCGCTGCCTCAGTCAGGTGTGTGTCTGCAGCATGCAAAGATTCAGCACCTAACAATGTAGTCCAGGCTAACTTCAAACTCAAAATCCTACCTCATATGGGATTACAGGTGTAAGCACGCCCATTGTCTCATTGCAATGAACATTCACAAGTAAAGCTGTTTGGGCAAAAGGGCACACTGTAACACTCGGCAGCTTCTACGGTGAAAACTTTTCGTTGTTGTTTTGTTTGCTTGTTTGTTTTCTTTTGGTCGGGAGGTTGCAAGTGCCAAGGGTGGATATGAAAGGACCAGGAGATGAGTGGGATTGGAGTGGATGGTGAAATTCACAAAGAATCAATAAAAACTTAAAAAAAAAGAAAAAAAAATCTCAAATCACTGCTACTGGACCAAACTATAACTATATAATGCCACATACCACAGTTCCCTTGGGTCAGAGTGACTTCAGAGTGACTGAAGAGTACGCATAGAACCTGGAAATGTTACATACAGTCTTCAAAGGAACTCATACAGGGTGGAGGAATATACAACCTGACTGAAGGGCTTTCAGCCATAGAGCTCTCCCCACCAGAGGTGGGAGCTAAGAGCAAGCGTGCATCCCTTTACAGCTCAGATCTACACATGCCTCCTTCATGGATGTCTCTGCCTCTGACAAGCAATGTGGATATCTGGAGTTAGCTGTTTTCAGACCCTCCGAGAAGAAAACAACCACAGAGGACAGTGTGCAGAAGCCCAAGCAGCAAGGAGAACTCTCCAGCAGTCCTAAAGGGAGGCCACAGCTTATATACATACGGGCTCTTGGGTCTTAGCAAATGGTATTGCAATCTGGTCTTTAAAAAAAAGAAAGAAAAAGAAGAAAAGAAAAAAGACCTTTGACCTAAAAAAGATTGAATTTTTCTCCTTCTCCTTCTTCTCCTTCTTCTCCTTCTTCTCCTTCTTCTCCTCCTTCTCCTCCTTCTCCTCCTTCTCCTCCTTCTCCTCCTTCTCCTCCTCCTCCTCCTCCTCCTCCTCCTCCTCCTCCTCCTCCTCCTCCTCCTCCTCTTCCTCCTCCTCCTCCTCCTTCTTCTTCTTCTTCTTCTTCTTCTTCTTCTTGTTTGTTTGTTTTTTATGGTTTTACTATGTAGCCCAAGCTGTCCTGGAACTTGCTCAAACCTATACCTGATGCAAATTTAGTTCAAACCCTCTTAGTCCACCCACACAACAAACAGCTCCTAAATTCTAGTCCGTATGAATGGCTTGTTTGTTCCTTTAATAACTTTGATGTCCTTGTGTACTATAATAAAACTATATCACATAAAGCAAAGACCAAATACCATCACATCTTAACCAAGAATGTACCCACTTAACTGGGCCTTGGAAACTATGTATTAATAGTTGTTATCAAATATCTCCTTTTTTGTTTGTTTGATTTTTGTTTTTTTGAAACAGGGTTTCTCTGTGTAGCCCTGTCCGTCCTGGAACTCACTCTGTAGACCAGGCTGGCCTTGAACTCAGAAATCCACCTGTCTCTGCCTCCCAAGTGCTGGGATTAAAAGCGTGCGCCACCACTGCCCGGCAAATATCTCCTTTTATTTGATACTTAACAGCGCTGCTGGAACTTTAAGAGGCCATGACATCCCCAAATCACCCAGAAAAGTCCTACAACAAATCTCAAATAACCTAGAAGATAACTAAAAAGCAATCCTTAAAGCAGCTCAAACACATAATGATAGCCTAAATTCTAGTGCAGAACAAGCACATGACTTTGCTGCTGTGGTATGTGTCCTCAATATAAAGGTAATAGGCTTAACACAGTTTGTTAAAGGCATTAGTGAACGCTGCCACCTAACTCCATGGCTTCCACAACTCCCTGGACTTGCTTCTTATAAAGGCTTAGGCTTGGATTTCTCATCCAAGGTTGGTCCTGGCTTTGGAACAGACAGACTGGTGACATTGTAAGACTTCTGTTCTGAATTTTACTGTTATAGTTTGCTTTTATTTATATGCAATGGTGGTAAGACATATTATTCCAAAACCCCTAAATATTAAGGCATTCTGGGGGCCAGGGACATCACAGAAGAATACTGAGTACTTTAGATTGTAAGGTGTACCAAATTGTCTTTTTGTTGTTTTGTTTTGCTTTGTTTTTTGAGAGAGTCTCTCTATGTAGTCCTGGCTGTCCTGGAACTTTCTCTGTAGACCAAGCTTGCCTTGAGCTCACAGAGATCTGCCTGCCTCTGCCTCCCAGATGTTGGAATCAAAGGTGTGCCCCACCCAGGCCAGCAAGACTGCATACTCTATTCTGATACTAGCCTTGACCAAGGTTTTCTAGTATCAAGATAGTATCATGGAGATGGAATGCAAGGAATATAACTTAAAACCGTTTTGTGTGACTCAAAAATCATTTGATGTGACTTAGAATAATACAGTGCATATGAGAGAGAAGTTTGCCACCAGAGGGCTCTGATAAGAGATATGCCTTAGAAGCAAGCCCTGGAGGGCATCAGGCAGCTCAGATACCAGCCTAGCTCAGGATGGAGCCCTGATATACTAATGCACTAACCCCAAGGTGGCATTGAACTAGTCCCAAGCTGTGAGCACTGTTAATACAAAGCTATTCCCCAATGAAATGATACAAAAATAGGAACTTTGGGGATAGTCTCTAAGATCACATTGCCACACTCTGAGACATGGCTTCTCCAGCCTGTGTTGCTACCCATCTGCAACAAGATTTGAGACTGTGCATGGCTCTGGCCTCAGTGACCATTGGACTTCATGTGCTGCCACAGGGCCCACACAGGCCGGCCTGTCAGTACTAGCCATTGGCCTAGGCTTTCAAGGGGTTCCTGGACCTCCATCAGAGCCGTCCTCCCAGCCTGCCATAGCTGAAGGACTTGGCAGTCGTGGATTGACCCAAAAAGCTTCCCAAGAATCCTCCTGACCAGAGAAGATTCCCCAGGGGAACCCTGCCGGCTGCAGCGTTTCTGCATAGACAACTGTTCATCTCTTGGTGAGGTGTCTGTTTAACCTTTCTATCAGTGAGGTATTATAAGGAGTGTCTGTATGAATAAACCGAGGGTTCTGAAAGGCAAATCTTGCGTGGACATCCTAATCGATGGATGCCTTTCAGCCCGTAAACTGTGTTCTCGGCATTCAGGCTGACCTTGAACTTCATGTCTTCCTATCTTACCTCCAAGTGCTGGACTTAAAGGCTTGGGGCCGTACACCTGATGACTGCTGGCTATTTTTCATCTTTTTCCCCTATAACTCAACACTCAATATGTAGCCTTGGCTAGCCTGGAACTTGATCTGTAGACTGAAGCTGGCCTTATAGAGATCCACGTGTCTCTGCCTTCTCAGTCCTGAGACTAAAAGCAAGCACTCCCGTAGCCCAGGGCAGATAGCAAAGGAGAGGTGCTACAGAAGTGCTCCCCATTCCCAACCCCAATGACCCGGAAAGCTGGTGCTACCAGAGAAGGTCCCTCCCCAGGGCAGGGGCCCACAGCCAGCTCTGTCATTTGGACTCATTTTCCTTTTCTGACCATTAAGCCCATCTGTCCTCTGTCCCCTTGACTAAATGCACCCTCTTCCCAGCTCTTGCAAAAGACACTTCAATTTTAAAATTAACTCTCTATAATCCCATCATGGAGTGTTCTTCCTAGCTCTGTGCAGCCCAATCCTAGCCTCTCTTTTCTAAAAAGCCATTTGGGAGGGTTCTGTTAGTTTGATTTTTAACTGTTTGGGGAAAATGAGCATTTATTATTTAACACATCTTTCCTGAGTCCCTACAGTATCAAATGGACTATACTAGAAGCTACAGGCACAGCAGTAACTAGAGAGACACTTGGTTCTTCCTGGAACTTTCATGAACAGCTGAGCACAATTATAAAAGGCCAAACAGATAAGCATCTCACCGCGCTATGCTTTTTAAAGTACCTTGCCTGGCTAAGAGAAGCTTCATCATTTAAGCAAGGCCGGAAGGAAGTCCTGCCATACAGCAGTTCCTGTTTATTCCTTAAGAGGACATTGGTATGCATCTGACACATTATACTACAATGTAGTTATTGAGTGGCTGTTTTGTCCACTACCATCTCTTTGCTGCCTGGAATAGTAAATGCTTAATAAATATTCAGTGTCTGAATGAATAATGTTAGGCATTAAATACCCAAAGCTGACTGTGGTGGTGCATGTCTTTAATTCTAGCACTCGGGACTTAGAGGCCGGCTTGGTCTACATAAAAAGGTCCAGGAGAGTCAGAACTGCACAATAGAGAGACTCTGCGTCAAAAAGACCAAGAAAAAGAATAAAATAAACAAAACAATATGATTGATATTGATGGATGAAAGAAGAAATCAGAAAATACTTTTTCTTTGGAGACACTGAGGCAGGAGGATTGTGTTCTGGGTCAGCCTGGGCAACACAGTGGGATCACTCACTTAAGACTAATGCAAACATAGCTGGGCGGGGGGTGGTGCACATCTTTAATTCCAGCACTTGGGAAGCAGGAGGTGCATCTCTGAGTTCTAGGACAGCCTGGTTGATAGAATGAGTTCCAGGACAGCCAGGGCCAGTCAGAGAAACCCTGTCTTGAAAAAACAAAAACCAACCAACTAAAAGAATAATGCAAACAAACAAAATCAGAAAATTTTTTATTTTGTGTTTTTAATACTGGGAATGAAATCATATAAATTCATGGGCTAGGGTCTGTGTAGTTCTGGATCCCAGCACCTCAAGTCTCACAATCATGTCAATCATCGTGCTGGGGGAGGGCTGAAGACAAGATCTCACCATGCAGCCCAGGCTACCTGTGACCTCACAGGTCACATTCCTACCTTACTCTCCATGCCTGGCTTACAGGCGCCACGGTACCTGTGGGCTTGCTATTATGTGACAATCACCCTGCAAGAGACAATCCCATTCCTGGAGGACCATCACAATTCCCTTATTCTCTTTCTTAGAAGTGAGTCACTATGTCTAGTCTGTCCCTGCCACTGTCTGCAAAGCACAGAGAGGATTATAGCTTAGGCCTTATGGCCCTTGTCACACTCCGAGGACTGACTACTGTCAAAGGATGCAAATAGCATGGCTTCTGAGGTGGCACCAATGTATGCTTAAACGGGATGGGAAAAAGAGAGAGGAAACCACCACACCGCTATTTGGACAGGAATGAAGTTTGAAATGACTGCCCTGGAACACAGAAACAATGACTAATAAGCCAGTGAACGCTGAGACGATATCTGGTCAGCACAGGACACAGCAGCTGTTCAGGCCCCTCTACCCCGCTCCGGCCACTTCCTACATTTGTGGGCTGTGATGCAATTCACATCATCAGACGATTCAGAATAGAGTGAGCTTAGTCTGTGCTGAGTGAAAGGTTAACTACAGATAAAAACCAGACACGACTTTCCTCCTACCTCCGCCTCCTGAGCACTGAGGTTGTAAGCATGAGACACAAGAACAGCTGGCCATTTAATTAAGGGATTCCTGTGAAGTGGAGAACTTCCCCAGCCCAGGACTCTCTAGCAGTAGTCCAGTTCATGACCTCTCATACTACACAGTGGTCCGGGTACTACTTACAGATTTCTTACAAACTTAGCAGACTGTTTCTGCAGACATTCTTGTATTCTAAGGCAGGATAGAGAAACATGGAAGCTGTGGGGACAGGAAGGAAAGGGTCCCTCATTCCAGAGTCAGGTTGAAGCCTCCCACCTGCTGAAAATCAAGTAATGTAACACAATTATCTGTGAATGCTGCTGGGATAGGGACAACAGAAGGCTGATGAGGTGACTCAGTGGGTAAAGGTGCTTGCTGTGATGCCTACCAACCTGAGTTCGGTCCCCAGAACCTACACGATGTAAGGAGAGAGCCAACTCCTGAAACTTGTCCTCTGATGGCTATATGTGCATCCTCCAATAAATAAATAATAAATAAATAAATAAATAAATAAATAAATAATGTGTTAATTAATTAATTAACTCATGTGGCCAGGCACTAGATAGAATGGTAGGATAGATTTTGTTTGTTTTTGAAGTGCTGGGGCTTAAACCCAGAGCCTCAGAGATTCCAGGGAAATGGTCTGTTACTTAGGCACCTCCCAGTCTTGATAGGGACAGATCTGGATCAGTAATAAACTGTTGCAATCGAGTTCAGTATGACTTGACTCTGGTTTCTGCAGAGCAGAGTGGGGGGACTGGGAAGAGATACGTGATGAGCTCAGCAGAAGTGAACATCACAAACGCTGGAAAGAAAGTACTGGTTCATGTGAAACCCACTGGAGTTTGATTACGTGGTGATGAAGAAGTTACAGTCCTTCAAGGCTCAGAGACAGACTTCAGACTGTAACTGAAACAAACAACATCATTCTTGTGTCCACACATGTCCACATGTCTCCTTATGTAACTCAGGATAGCCTTGAATTTGCAGTCATCCTGCTGAGTTTATAGGCATGTTTGTCTATGTACCTGAATGACTTCAACAAGTCAGATTATGCAGGTAGACAGACAAAACACACACACAGAGAGAGAGAGAGAGAGAGAGAGAGAGAGAGAGAGAGAGAGAGGTGACTTTTTTGCATTAAAGTATTTTTTAAAATATTTATTTATGTATATGAGTACACTGTCACTGTCTTCAGACACACCAGAAGAGGGCATTGGATCCCATTACAGATGGTTGTGAGCCACCATGTGGGTGCTGGGAATTGAACTCAGGACCTCTGGAACAACAGTCAGTGCTCTTAACCGCTAAGCCATCCCTCCAGCCTGTTTTAAAGTCTTATATGGAGCTAAGGTGAACCTGGACCTAACCATCCTCCTGCCCCAGCCTCCTGGGTGCTAGTATCCCAGGTGGGTGTCTCCATGCTCAGCAACAATAAATTCTTTTGACTGCTTTGAGTTTTCTGGGGCAGGCACTGTGAGTGGAGATGGGGTAACACTAGGGGTCATAACTTGGGCTGTAAGAAACTTAGTGTTTGTTCAAATCTTAGTAAGTTTGGGATCTAGTGGAGAAAGGGCTCAGAGGCTAGAGTTTGAACACAGGTCTGGGACTTGATTTAGGCTGTCCAAGCTCTTTTCTCCCAGATCAGGTGAAAAGGTCAGAGGTCAGAGCTACTCCTCTGAGTGCTCCATTCTCTCACTGAACTCCAGGTCTGTGCCCTCTTTGTTCAGAACGGCCTATTTTAGGGTGCTTGTGTCTACATCTTCCCTCTGAAGGAAGTAGAAGGCGGTATGAGAATGGCTTTGTGGCTTCTATTGGAGCTGGCAGGGCCTGCTCTGTTCTCCTGGAACAAGGGGTCTTCTGGGCTCATACCAGCAAGAATGGCAAGAGGCCACTGAAGTCCTAAATAACCAGTACTGGGGGACAAAACCAGTCTATTCACAAGAACTACCTACTGCAGAGCAAGTGTGACCCAGGATGGGTGGAGAGGGAACTCTAGCTCCCTGGTGGAGAACGCATAGGTCTTAGGGTGCTGGGAGACATCAGAGCTTCCACACTGTCTCGGAGACATCAGAGCTTCCACACTGTCTCTTTTGCTCACACTGTGCTTCTCAGTTCCCTCGTATGCTGACTTCTTCTGGTCATAGTCATCACAAACACATTGTCAGTGATGAGGAACACCACCACCTACCACCACCCCAGCATGATTTTTTTTGAAGAGTAACTTAAAGAAAGTAAGGGATGCCTGGTGGTGGTAATACGCGCCTTTAATCCTAGCACTGGGGAGGCAGAGGCAAGTGGAACTCTGAGTTCGAGGCCAGACTGGAATACAAAGTGAGCTCCAGGACAGCCATAACTATACAGAGAAACCTTGTCTTATAAAACCATATATATGGCTAGGGGATATGCCTGTTTGAGTGTAGGTCCCCAAGGAGGCCAGGACAGGGCAGGGGATCCCTAGAACAAAAGTTACAGATAGTTACGAGCCACCTAACACAGGTGCTGGGAATCAAACTTGGGCCCTGTGTAAAGTAGAACACCTTAACTATCTAACCATCTTCTCTGCCTGTAGTGTATATTCTGATTTTCGTTTGGGTTTTGTTTTTTCTTGAGACATGGTCTCTTTACATACCCCTGGCTGTCCTGGAACTCTCTATGTAGACCAGGCTGGCTTCAAACTCACAGAGATCTGCTTGCCTCTGCTTTCTAAATGCTGGGATTAAAGGTGTGTGCCACTATTCCCAACTCAAATGTATATTCTTGAGCCAATCAGTTTGGGTTCAATTTTAGTCCAATTTCTTCCTATGAGTCTTAACCTCTGTATCATCTTCACCTGTTGAATAGTTTGCTTCAGGGATTGCATGTACTGATGCATGAAAGCTATTAGAACTGTGTCTGGCGTATAGACAGATTCAACATAGTGGCACACACTTTTAGCACTCAAGAGACAGAGACAGGTAGATTTCTATGACTGTGGGTTCTCCTGGTCCGTATAGTAGACTCCAGGCCAGTCAAGTCTGTTCCTAAATAGGAAGAAGTTTTAACTTAGATACAAGGACAGGAGGGAGTTAACTAGGAAAGAAAAGACTTGTAGAGAAAGAGTAGGACACATTCAAAGATTGTGAAGGCTTCCCAAGGGAGCCCTAAGTGTTCCACCGTAGCTAATGATAGGCTTTGGGGATTCCATCACTCAACAGATCCCCAAGACACTCCTCTCATCTTTTCAATGTGTAAGACTACCGGGTGGTTCTGGGGGTGCCTCGGACAAAATTGCAATTAGATAAGATAAAACATGGAACAGAAGGGTCCCATAAAGGGGTTAAATGTCTTTTCCTATAAGTGGGTTTTCTTGTGAGAGTCCTAGAAAACTGCAGGCTTATAGCTGGGAAAGGAGAAAGGCCACAGGTGCTTAGGCCATAAGCAGGATTCTTTAATATTTCCACATTCATTTGAAATATGTCTATGTTGAAAAAAAGTATTGTTTCTACGTAGGCAATCTCCATAGCAAATATGGTTAACGCTATTGGAATTATAAAAACGTTAGGTTTTTTTTACGTGAATGAGTATTTTGTTTGTATGGATGTCTGTGCACCAAGTGCATGTAGTATCCATGGAGGTCAGAAATAGCCTTCCTGATACCCTAGAACTGGAGTTACAGATGGCTGTGAATTATATGTGTACTGGGAATTGAACCCGGGTCCTCTTAAAGAGCAACAACCACTGAGCCATCTCTCCAGCCCCACATATTGAAAGTCTTGACTCAGCTGGCAAGACAATTCAACCAGATTCCCAGGCTCTTTTCTATTACCATGTTTCAGATCCAGATTGCTTGGATTCAAATTCCAAAGCTACCACTTAATAGCTCTGTGATCTTGGGAACGTCTTTCTGAATGTTAGGATCCTCTGCTGTATAACATGACCATGAATAAGAGCCTAGGCATATTGGGAGAATTAAATGAGTGAATAGCTGAAGTGTATGATATATGTAAGTAAGTCCAGGAAAGAAAGTTATAGACTACCAAGAATATAAGGCCAGATTAGAATCTTTTATTAGCTAGCAACAACAAGAGCATGTTCTTGCCCTAAAGAACTCTTTTTTTGTTTTTTGTTTTTGTTTTTTTTTCGAGACAGGGTTTCTCTGTGTAGCCCTGGCTGTCCTAGAACTCACTCTGTAGACCAGGCTGGCCTCAAACTTAGAATCCGCGTGCGCCACCACTGCCTGGCCAAGGACTTCTTTCAGTGATGGCTCTTAAACGCTTTAACCTCCCTCCTAGCCCACCACCCACCAGGGGTAGAGGGAAAGAGGAATCCAGGGAGGTGGACCTGTTTAGAAATTGTTCTTTGGAGCAAATCCCATCTGCTTTATCAGGAAATCAGCAGTTTAGTTCACAGGTCAGTAGTGGCAGCTCAATCCACTCAAAAATGCTTCATGGAATGCCGGGCAGTGGTGGCGCACGCCTTTAATCCCAGCACTCGGGAGGCAGAGGCAGGCGGATTTCTGAGTTCAGGGCCAGCCTGGTCTACAGAGTGATTTCCAGGACAGCCAGGGCTACACGGAGAAACCCTGTCTCGAAAAAACAAAAAATAAAACAAAAATGCTTCATGGATACACCAGCAGTCCAGTTCAGTCCAGTCGGGATAGCAGCTACAGTGGCACGACCTAGCAGGAACAGCCAGGCCTCAGCTGAGTCTGCACGAGTCAGCAGGAGGGACTAGGACCACCAGGAAGAAGTTCTTTAAGTTCTTTGTGGTGCCTCTCTCAGTGAAGCAAAGATCTGGGAAGGATCCAGGCCAAGAAGTGTTTAACTATGCAAGCAAGGTTGGGTTCTATTTATACTCCCTGCAGACATCACGTGTCCTCTCGCACGCTTACTTTAGCGAACGTCCTTTCACTTGTGACTGCTTCAGGAAAACACTTCTTCACGTCTTTGCCCCAGCAAACCACCATCCGACACAACTGACTTTCCGAAGAACCCTTAAGTTTCCACTTCATGTCACAATTGCTTTATCAGGTATAGGTCGGGGAACCCCTGGTAACATTTGTGTTGACTATAAGTTCAGCAGATATTTTGGTTATCCATGGTGGTCAGGGTCGTGAAAAGTCCCGACTCTGATATGAATGTCTTGCCAAGGTGAACATGACTGTTCAGGGGCTTAGGAGCTGAAAATTGCCTGAGCAGACACAACATGCAGCCAGGGTGAAATCAGATGTCTTAGTCACTGTTCTAGTACTGGAAGAGACACCATGACCAAGGCAGCTCTTATAAAGGAAAGCATTTGATTGGGACTGGCTTATAGTTAGAGAGGGTTAGGCTGTCATCATGATGATGGGGACATGGCAGGAACATGGTGACACTCATGGCATTGGTGCAGTAGCTGTGAGTTACATCCTTATCCAGAGATGGAAAGGAAGAGGGAGGGGGAGGGGGAGGGAAAGGGAGGGGGAGGGAGAGGGAGGGGGGAGGGAGACGGGAAGGGAGAGGGAGAGTGGAAGGGAGAGGGAGAGGGGGAGGGGCAAGGAGAGGGAGGGGGTGAGAGAGGGAGAGAAGGAGAGAGAACACTGCGCTGGGTACAGGCTTTTGAACTGTCCAAGCCCACCCCTAGTGACATATTTCCTCCAAAGCCATACCTCCTAATTGTTTTCAAATAGTGCCTCTCCCCGATGACTAAGAACTCAAGTATCTGATCCTGTGGGGTCTGTTCTCACTCAAACCACCACACAGAATTAGGTATCATTTCCTTGGTCACTTCATAAGTCTTTGACTACACTCAGCTACACCCCACTGTATTTACCATAAGCTTCACTAAAGATGACTAAGGCTGTGATTGCAGTTCAGTGGTAGACTGCTTGCCCAGCCCAAGGCTCTGAATTCAATCCCTGGTAGCAAGAAAACAAAACAGTAAGTAAGATTTAAAAACTAAAATATAGAGCAATGACTGGGCCACACTTAATTGGTGTTCCATAAATATGGATTGATATCTATCATCCATCCTCTATCTCAGGGGATCACATCCCAAGACTTTAGTTTTTATTCTTTACCAATTTTAGATAGGGTAAGGGTTGTTGAGACAAGATCTTCCCTTGTAGCGCAGGCTAACCTCAGCCTGCAAGGTGCTGGGATAAGCACATAGAACTATGTTAGCTCTATGCCAAGGAGTGGTGGACAAAAGGAAAAGATCTGACCTGTCAC
>JADRCH010000042.1:85467-103810 GCA_019843965.1 Rhynchomys soricoides
ACAGGATGGCGGGGTGGTGGGGAAGGGTGTGGGAGCATTTGGGAGGGCTGGACAGTGAGATCCCTGATCATTCTGTTAGGAGACACTGTAGGATTTCTCCTTATGGACTGGAAGTGTAGCTCAGTGGTAGAATGAGAAAAACAAACATCCTAGCTGGGCGTAGTGTTATATGCCTCGAACCCTGGACCTCATGATGGAAAGTTCCAGACCAGCCTGGGCTATACGGCAACATCCTATATTTTAAAAAAAGTGTGTGTGTGTGTGTGTGTGTGTGTTTGCCTGCCATAGTGGCAAATGCCTTTCATCTCAGCACTCAAAAGTTAGAGGCAGGTCACTGTGAGTTCTAAGCCAACCTGATCTACATAGCAAGCCCCAGCTCAGCCATGTCTATACAGTGAGACTGTCTAAGAGGGAGCTGGAGAGCTGGCTCAGCAGTTAAGGGAGCTTACTGATCTTCCAGAGGATACCAGTTCAGTTCCCAACACTTCTGTTAGAGAGTGTAATTGCCTATAACCCTGGTCATAGGGATTAAACACATTCAGTTTCTGTGAGTGCACACATGGTATATATAAACCCTGATATACACACAGACACACACACACACACACTCACATCACTAAAAATAAGATAGATGTCTGAATCAAAAACAAACCAAAGAGATGGAGTGTGGCCCAATAAGGCCTCACCTACTTCCTGTCCGAGGGAGGGAGGGCTGTGCTTGCATCAGGGGCTCTCTACCTGGGCTCAAAGCCTCCAGGTAAGGTTCAACCCCAGGCCTTCCTGCCTTCCCCACAGGCCATCTTGGTGGCTCCTTGGGGCTAGTTCTGAGCTTTGGTGCTGACATCACAGAACCTAGGGATTCCCCAGTAAAGCCCAAGCTGGAAACCTGGAGGCTGAGTTCCATTCTCCATTCTGTTACTGCTCTCCACGTGCCTCCACTAGGACTTCTCTCCCTGCGGCCCTACTGAAGTCAGCAGATGCTGACCCCAAGCTCAGGGTTCCCCCAGGCTCTGGAGAACCCGCAGGGTGTGGGAAAGAACTAGAAACTTGGAGGGCAGTTCTTTCGATCTTGCTCTAGGTTTTCATTTCTTGTGTAAGTGCAGCCGCTGCCCTTGAAACTAGCTGTCAAGTCACAGTGCGGAAACTGAGATCTAAGATAGGTAAGTCACACCCCAAGCTTCCTAGTTTCCATGTCTCACCTCTTACCACATCCCTTACATTTCCTGTTGGCTCCAGCCTAAGCCATAGCACTCCGGATACTGAAGCAGGAAGAGTTTAAGTTTGAGGCTGCTCTGGGCGACTTAATAAGACTGAGTCTTTTTATCTTTATTTTTATTTTTATATAATTTTTAGTATATATATTTGGAGACAGGGTCTCACTATGTAGCAGACCAGGCCAGCCTCATAGAGATCTTTCTGCCTCTGTTCCCAAGTACTGGGATTAAGTGTGTGTGCCACCATGCCTGTCTTGAGGCCCTGTCTTGCAAAACATAGATAGATAGATAATAGATAGATAGATAGATAGGTAGATAGATAGATGGATGGATAGATAGATGATAGATAGATAATAGATAGATAGATAGATGATAGATAGATAGATAGATAGATAGATAGACAAAGTAAAGTTCATAAACATAGCAGGGAGGGCTAGCAAGGTGGCTTAGTGGATAAAGCATTTGCCGTACAAACCTGAGGATCTGGACTGGATCCCTGGAACTCATGTAAAAGTGGAAAAAGATAACTGGCTCCATAGAATCATCCTCTGACATGTGTGCCTTGACATGCATGCTCTATACATATCGCATATCTCACACACACACACACACACACACACACAAATTAATCAGGAAAAGGATAGTATATGCAGAGATAAGTGGATGTTTTTGGTTGGGTTTCAAAGGGCGTTGTGTAGCCCCCGCCTGAGGGAGAATTGTATTGGGTGGGTCATCTGAGGTGAGGCAGGAAGCAGGGATCTTTTGAAGAGTAAACTCTTTAGTGTCTGAGAAAAGGAAGAAGGAACAGCAAGTGTAAAGGCCCTGAGGACCCGGTGTTCTAAACGCAACAGAAGACCAGTGTGTCAGAAGCGTATGCATGGGAGCAGAGTGAGCAAGCTATGAGAATTTCGAAGGATCCATTGGAGATAAGACTTGTGTGAGGAGGGGATGAACCATTCCCCAGAGAAACCAACAGCAGAGGGAATTGGTCCAGGACTCGGCTACTCACAGGTGGAGCCATTTGCACAACACTTGGGACAGGACTGCGGTTTCTGAGCCGGGACATGTGAGGGTGCCTCCAACTAAAGGTTGGGAGATGTGATGAAGGCCAGAGGGACCAGGAAGGGTCCCAGGGGCCCAGACAGCTGTAATCAGAGAGGCAATTCGTTTGCAGAGGGACAGACAGTGGGAGGGCAATGGAGCGAACTGAGGGAGTACCAAGGATTGAATGCTCTGTGGTGAGGATAGGGGCGGTGTGCAGAAGAGTAGGCTGACCAGTGTGCTCACACACACACTCACACACACACACACACACACACACACACAGGGTGAAGGAACTGTTGCCACTGGGACTGACGTAGCGAACACCTGCCTGGACCAGGGTGTTCTGCTCCAGCTTCCCTTTCCTTCCTTGAAGCTCTCTAGGAGCTTCCTGGATTCGTGGATCTCCCTGGCACTGTGGCCCAAGAATCCTCAGATGGGCAGGCAGTTCCTAGTCAGGGATGAGGCGGTGCGATAACCGAAGGGGAAACCCCGTTAGTTTCTATCTCACAGAAGGAGCCCAGTAGGGAAACCCCACAAGTCCCAAAAGGAAAGCAGGACTTTGGGGAAGAGCAAGAAACCCCCATGCTCTCTCAGAAGATGGGAAACCAAGGGTGTGGTTGAGAGCAGGTTATGCTAGAAGGAACGCTGTGGTCAGGCCCCAGCCCTGTGAAGATCATAGATTTCTATGTGCTGAAGCGGGATTGCTGCGGGTCGTGGCTGAGCCTTGACCTGACCTATGCAACCCCAAGCTGGCCTCAGGCTGAACCTCAATTCTAGTCATTGATTGAGTGCTTATACTATCGTAAACCTTCCCCTTACCCAAATCACAGCTTCAGTCAGAGACTGCACAGTTCTGTCCCTGATGAAGCTCTAAGTCTAACCCTGACCAGCCACAGCAGAAGGTTCATTGATAGCTCTGGCCCTAAAACACAGAGAGACCACATACACTGGCCCCAGGCTAGGCAGTGAGATTAAGTTTAGACCAAGTTCTGACCCTTTCATATGGACTGCCCCCTAATCCTATGTGACTCTGTCCATAGACTGAGCCATTGTCTGAATAAGGCTGATCATGAGACCATGGCCTTGAGATGGGTCTCCTCCATCCATGACACCTCAATGGCAGCTCTCAATGCATCAAACCAGTTCCTGCTAGCCCCACACAGACTCATCCAGCACCATGGAACTATGACTTCCCGCACACTCTTCAGCCATCTGGTAAACCAAATGAGGGTATGGATGAGTCACCTCCACTGAATCCCCTCTTATGGGTAATTCCCTTACCTGGCCATCTGTCATTCACAGGACAATGGACTACCAATGGCCCTTGGATGCTGGTGACAGTAGAGAAGCACAAGGAGGTCAGGTCTTTTGGGTCCCACCAGTGGACAGTGCTATGTGAGTGGACAGAGTCCCAGGGGTGGGGAGGTGAGGGAAGGGCTGGACCTGGGTCTGGAGCTCAGATGGGCTGAAACCCCAGCTTCCTGCCACCCCCATGCTTCCCGTCTGGGAAGGGAAATTACGTTTCCCCATTTTAACCAGGGAAGACTTAGTGAGCACAAAGCTGAAAGTACAATCAGGACAGAAAGTGAAACTGGGCGCAGCCCCCAGTATAAGACCCCCCTACCCAGGAGATGGCTGCACACAGAGGCTGGGCCCTGACATGGGCCAGGTGACAGGAGGCCTTGGCTGGCGTGAGTTGGAAGCGGGGACTGGGCAGAGGGCTGGGAGATTTGGTGGTGCCTGGGAGAGGTTGGGAAAGTTTAACAGGTAGGGTTGGGACAGAAAGCTGAGGGCCAACACTTTGGCCAAGCAGACAGGCATGGCTAGCTGACCATGAACGAGACTGGTAAAAGTGGGCAGGCGTTAGAGCAGTAGAATTATGATTTTTCCCAGGCTGGGCAAGTGATAGCACAACTTGTCTGGGATGTGTGAGGAGGACTGGACAGGCAATCTGGCCAGGAGCAGGACGAAGCAGACAAATGAAGAGTGTAGAGGGAAGAGGCTGAGAACAGAGGACGGCTGGGGGAATGGCACAGGGGAGCCGGTGCGAGTAGTGACTAGGACCAAGGGGGCAACCCCTCTGGGTAAAGGTCTCTAACCTGAAACTTAGAAGGTTGCCCACTCTGCAGCTGGTAACTGAAGGGCTAGGAACAGCGTTATAAGAAGAGGGGCAAGTGGTGGGGCTGGGTAGTCTGGCTGATGAGGGCAGGAGTCTTTACTAAGGGGTCTTGGAGTGCCCAGAATGTAGAGAGGTAGGAAATGGGTATGAGCCGGCACCCCTTAGTCTGGGGTGTAATATTTACCAGACCCAAGGACTCATGCCCTTTCCCCATCCTAGAGCTAGGAAGAATTCTATTTAGTCTCCAGGATACTAAGGAGTCAGAAAGTCTCTCAAACCAAAAAACCTGAATGCCATAGATTTCAATCACTGCCCACTTCTGAAAGCCCACAGGGAAAATAGATGGCCCCAGAAGCTTCCATTAACCACTGCTGAAGGCACTTAGGGGAGGCTTATAGATTGTGAATGGGTAGGGAAGGGACCTAGAGAGGAGCAAGGGTGGGGAGACTTGGGGATGGTTTTGGTTTGGGTTTCGGGGGGAATTGTGTAACTCCCGCTTGAGAGAGAAACCACTGCAGATTGCCCTCTTCCAAGAGCCCCCACTCCACAGCCCTGCTCCCCTCTTACCATGAAATGTGGGGTTTGAAGTCCCCTGAAGTCAGATAGCCTGACTCTCACTCCACAGTTGGGAGCCTGGGACACAAAGATAAGAGGTGACCTGCTCAAGGCAGGATGAGGAAACTAGCCTCCCCCTTCCATCAGTGCCATCCCCAACACATGCTCTTTCCAGGACCATACTGCTGATTTACCCCAGAAGGACTCAGTGCACAGTGGTGTGTCTTCCATGTGAGTCCCTAGAATAGAACCACTGGCTTTTGCCAGGTCTCCCCCTAGGGCCCTAGGTCTGTTCAAAGCCTCAGAGCTGCCTAGATGAACCCAAGGAATCCTTGGCTAGGACACAGTGTCTTCACTTCAGGGGCAGGTGGGTTCTTCCTCTGAGTTCCCTGGGGAAAGAGTACTGGCCTGTGCTTGGATGGATCTGGAATTTAGCCCTGCCTCCCTGATCTCTCACTGACTAACCGTGGCTAGTCAGTTTACTCAGTCTCAAGATCTAGGGCACATACATGCAGTTATATAGGCTAGGCACTTGAAAAGGCAATTAGCCAAGGGACCTACTTGGAGTGTGTGTATGAAGATCCTGTCTTTGGTGTTCTTACAACAGTGTGCAGGGATGACATGGGGGTAGCCTCTGTCGTCCAAATGATGGTTCTAAGGGGGCAGCTTGAAGATGCCAGTCAAAGAGACTCTGTGCTTGTATAAACTGGTTTCTCCCTTCTGTAGGGTTCTTCCACCTTTATCTTGCCCCCTTTCCCCCTCTCCCCAGGGCTCAGCCTGTTGCTGCTACCTTTGCTTCTGGTACAAGCTGGTTCCTGGGGGTTCCCAACAGACCCTCTGAGCCTTCAAGAGCTGCGCAGGGAATTCACAGTCAGCCTGTACCTTGCCAGGAAGTTGCTCTCTGAGGTTCAGCGCTATGTCCACAGCTTTGTGAGTCTCTTTAACACAACTGGGTCTGGAGGTAAGGACACCCCCAGGTCTCACTGGCCCTCACTAACAGAACTTACCCCTCAGGCTGAATCTCGATTGCCAGGAGTGAACCTGGACCTCCTGCCCCTGGGACACCATCTCCCCAATGTTTCCCTGACATTCCAGGCATGGCATCACCTCTCTGTGAGTGAAGGGCAGGGGGTGGGGAGACTGGCAGTAGAGCATGGTACATGCACTAGTGTTTGAGCAGATGCGGACCTGCAGATCTGTGTGGCTAATATGTCTCTGTATATAAAGGTGAAGCTGGAAGCTGAGGGTAGTGGTACATCTATAATCCCAGTACTTGAGAGGCAGAGACTAGAATTTGAGAACGATAGAGGACAAAGAGGGAGAGGAGCATGCTGGGATTTGAGAGTGGGAACCGGAAGGTGGTGAGCATGACACTGGGTGGGGAAGAGGTGGGGTCGGGAATGGAGGTAGCTGTGGGAAAGAGATAGGCTGGTGACTAGGATGGGAGTGGGGTCGAGTCAGAGAGAAGACAGTTGTAGATATGGGTGAAAATTGGGTTGGATATGGAAGAAGGAAGTGCAATGGACAAACAGTGAATCTAAGCCTGTGGAGGGAGGTGGATTTGGGTTAAGAATAAGAATGAGAGGGCTGGAGAGATGGCTCAGAGGTTAAGAACGCTGAATGGTCTTCCAGAGGTCCTGAGTTCAATTCTCAGCAACCACATGGTGGCTCACAACCATCTGTAATGGGATCTGATGCACTCTTCTGGTGTGTCTGAATACAATACAATACACACACACACACACACACACACACACACACACACACACACGAGGTGGGAAGGCAGGTAGAGATGTGGGAACCGGATGTGACTGACAGGCTGTATGGATGGCAGACAAAGGAATGGAATGAAGCTGTGGACGGAGGGACTGGATTGAGGAGAAGAGTATGGGCCAAGAAGATGATGAGACTGACCTCACAATGATAGGAGAAGGCAAGAATAACTCCAAGGAGGCTAGTAATGTGGTTCAGTAGAGAAAGGCTCTTGCTGCCAAGGCTAACACTCTGAGTTTAATCCCTGGGACCCACATGGTAGAAGAAGAGAACCAATTTCAGTAAGTTGTCCTCTGATATCCACAGGTATGTGCACAGATACACATACACACATGCTCTAAATAGACATGATATATTCTGTTGTTGTCTTGGTTTTATTTTATTTTATGTATATGAGTACACTGTCGCTGTCTTCAGACACACCAGAAGAGGGCATCGGATCCCATTACAGATGGCTGTAAGCCACCAAGTGGTTGCTGGGAATTGAATTCAGGGCCTCTGGAAGAGCAGTCAGTGCTCTTAACCGCTGAGCCATCTCTCCAGCCCGTTGTTTTGGTTTTTTGAGACAGGGTATCACTATTTGCACTGGCTATCCTGGCACTCACAAAGTAGACCAGGCTGACCTCTAACTCACAGAGGTCCACCTATATCTGCCTGCTGAGTGCTGGAATTAGATGTGTGCTACCATGCATGTAATGGAAGCTAGAATCGAGATGAGACCCACATAAAGATGGAACTCAGTTTGGTATTCTACGGCTGTCTCTTGACAACCCCTTCTCTTCAATAGAACTCTGAGAGACTCTGCTTCCTTGCTACCACACTTCAGCCCTTCCCTGCCCTGCTGGGAGGACTGGAGACCCAGGGGACCTGGGCAAGCTCAGAGAGGGAGCAGCTGTGGGCCATGAGGCTGGATCTCCGAGACCTGCATAGGCACCTCTGCTTCCAGGTAGAGTGTGCACTGTACCCTTGACCTCAGGGATCTACAAGTAAAATGGGCTCACTGGCTCTCTTTTGAAGCACCTCTGGGAATCAGGTTGAAGAAGCCTAGTGAGACACTTCAGCTTCTGTGAGTGAGTGGTGGCCCTAGAGCCTGGCTCTGCCCAAAAGTCTCTGTCTGCTCTTGAGGGCTGGACTCCAGTGAAAGAAGAGCCATAGGACACCAGGACATCCCCTATCATCATCAGACCCAGGATCCATTCTCTTCTCCCTCCAGTTCTGACTTCATTCAGATTCTCTGAGACTGTTCAAAGGGCAATAGAAATTTTACCTTAGTAAAAAGAAAATAGAAAATGCAAGACAGGAAGTAACTGTGTCACCCCTTCTGATCCTGAAAAATCCTTAACAGCAGAGAATTTTCTGACCAATGACCTTCAGGGCAAAGCAATCCCACACAGTTTGGAGCATCTTTCTCTACCATGACCATAAAATAAATAGACAGACAGATAGATAGATAGACAGACAGGCGGATAAAAAGTAAGGGGACTAGAGAGAGAGCCCAGTAGTTAACAGCACTGGCTGCTCTTCCCGAAGACTTGTATCCAATTCCTAGAATGTACATGGTAGCTCACAACCATCTGTAACTCCAATTCTAGGGGATCTGATGCCTTTTCTCACCTCCTTGGCACTTTTGGTAAGTGGTGCACATACATGCAGGCAAAACACCCATACACATAAAATAACTTTAAAGGTTTTTTTTTTTTTTTTTTTAATCTAGTATGCCAAGTGTGATGATGCATTCCTGTAGTCTCAAACACTCGGTAGGCTGAGGCAGGAGAATTGTGATTTCGAGGCCATGCTGTGACTGTATAGGAAGGTTCTGTAAAATAAACCAACACAAGAAACACAGAGCTCGAGAGATGGCAAGAGCAGTTGAGAGCACTTGCTATTCTTGCAAAGGATAAATAAATGCTAACAAACACCCAGCACCCTCTCTGGCCTCCAAGAACACCAGTCATGCAGGCAGGCAGTGCACATACATGCGTGTGTGTGTGTGTGTGTGTGTGTGTGTGTGTGTGTATACATATATATGATAGCTCAGCAGTCAAGAGCACAGTTTCTCTTGCAAAAACCAGAGTTTGAGTCACCTACATTGGTACTCCTAACCCTCCTTGACTCCAGCTCCAGGGGACCTGATGTCTCGTCTCACCTCCTTAAGCACTACAAACATGTGGTACACATCCATACACATAAAATTAAATAAATAAATAATAGAAATGCTAAAAGGAAAAGAAATAAAATTTCTATTTAAATAAAGATTTAAATAAAGACATGTCTAGATTTAAATAAAGACATGTCTAGATTAGATAAAGACTTTGACCCTGTAAGTTTGAGGTAGAGGCTACCCAGAGCAGTCATGGTCTGTGGTTACCGACGTCATTGGAGGTGATGGGCAACAGAAGGAATGGAGACTCTCCCAGGTTCTTGATGTGGCACTGTGTGACCCATGGGTCTTTCCTCACAGGTGGTGACTGCGGGATTTAACTGTTCGGAGGAGGAGGAGGACAAGGAGGAGAAAAAGGAGGAGGAGGAAGGGAAGGAGCTGCTCCTAGGGGCTCTGGGTGGCTCCAACCAGGTGTCATCCCAAGTGTCCTGGCCCCAGCTGCTCTATACCTATCAGCTCCTCCACTCCCTGGAGCTTGTTCTATCTCGGGCTGTTCGGGACCTGCTGCTGCTGTCCTTGCCCAGGCGCCCAGGCTCAGCTTGGGATTCTTAACACCTAGCTTCAAGCCCTATGGAGTGACCTTCTGGCTCCCTTCCCTCACCCATTAAGACTCTAAGGCTGGAGTCTGGCCAACCGTGCAGGGCAGTCTCTAGCTCATTTGCCTTAGACCAGGCAGGGCTTCACTAGTTCCCAGCCCTGACCCAATAATTTAAAAGCCCTCCAGTCCTTACCAGATATTTATTTCTTGGATATTTATTTATTTTTAGGAAATGGTTTATTTATTGTTTCATTCTTGAGTTAGGCCACCATGCTGGGTGCCTAATAAAGCCATCCAGCCCAGTTTATGTTTCCATGTGTTTTCACAGGAAGGTCTGACAACCAAAGATCGGAACAGCTTGGGAAGGAGTCAGGGAGGAGGGGAAGGAGTCAGGGAAGAGGGGAAGCTTCCAGCCACCCAGAACCCCCCTCTATTTCTGTATTCTTCAAGTTCTTGGGCAATGATCCCCAGCTCTGGCATGGAGGTTAGCATAGTAACCTGAAGAGTTGTGATACTGAGCTGTCATTTTAGCAACTCAAAGCAACTGGTCTGTTGCCCATGGCTATTGACTCTAAGCAGTGTCTTCTCGACCCCTTGAACCTCTTTTCTTTGGGCTGGCTTCCACCCCAGAGGTGTGCTATCTCACACAGCTCTCTGTAGGGCTCCATCATGATGAGTAATTGGGGAGCAGGTGATCATACAGGGGAAATTTAGGGGAAAATAGTCTCCCTAGCCTTGTCTTCCTTGTAGTCTTCCAAGTAGCAGAGACAGATGGGAAAAGTGACCAGGAAAGGAATTCATGATAGATGCCAGTGGAGCAGGTCCCCACTAGCTTAATCAGACACCTTAGATTTAAGGTCTTCAGAAATATCTAGTTTAGCTGAGGCCCAGAGGGTGAAAAATATGTGTTCCAGTGGCTGAAGGAATCAAAAGTAACCAGGGTCCAGAAGAGCCTTCAGACCCTCCCTTAGGAGGTCTCTCTCAACTAGGGCTCTAGGTTCTGTCACTGTGGCTTTGGCTGGCTCAGTCGGACTTGCAGCTCCTGCATCATGCCAGGATGAGCGAAGCCAAACCTGTAGAAGGAACAGACCCATGGAAGCTGTGGGAACTGAGGTTCCCACAGCCTCCTCACCATTCCAAAGCATAGCGCCCCTGCGCCTACCCACGGCCCAGCACTTTTCTTCTGGCTGGCACTGGAGTCCCTTCAGGCTTTGTGGCACTTAGCTCTGGAGTTTCCTCTAGCTGAAGAGAGGATTGCTCAGGGAATGGCAGCTCCTCCTGAGGTTGGGGGCTGGGAGGGTCACACTGCGGCTCAGGAACAGAGATTCGACGGAAAGAGGGCCTTGAGCGCCGCCGTGAGGAACTTCGTGAGAGGAGCACACGACTCCGAGGGACAGAGACATCTAGGCGGGACCCAGGGAGCAGGGCCTGCAGGGCAAGGGACACAGAAGACTGTGGAGAACTGAATTCCAGATTCTGCTTGTCCCTCTTGGGGCCCTGCTGAAGCCCTCACCTCATTCCAGTTGCTGTGAACATTCCCTGCGGCACCTGCTGTGGCCTCAGCCGATTCCGAGGGCCCAGGCACAGCTACTGTGGGGATTTGGTGTGTCTGCTGCCCCTCCTGGCCTGAAGAGTCGTCCAGACCTGGATGGGTCTCCTTGATCTCTGTCCTCTGTGCTTCCGACGTGGCGTCCTCCTTCTCTTGTAGCTTTGGGATCTCCCTCTCTGAGTTGTGGACCTTTTGCTCTTGTGACTGCCCTCCCCCAGCTTCTTTCAACAGCATCTGATCTCTTAGGAGCCCCTCAGTCTCCACGGTGGTTATGGACCCTTCTGCTCTCTCTGCCTGGGAGCCTAAAGTCACACCATCCGTCCCCCTTATTTCTTCTGCCATTACAGATGTCTCCATCTCTGCCTGCTCCCCCTCTTCCGTCCTATCAATTTCTTGGATGTCATAGCCAGACAACTTTTCCTCTTCTGAGCCCTCCAAGCCAACTTTCTGCCCACTTTGCTTCTTTGTAGCCTCCTCCAGCTCCGTGCCTCTCTCAACCTCCCCTCTGTCCTCGGAATACCAGGCTTTCCCAAGCTCCGTTTCTGGAGCCAACCCAGCTTCCCATTTTGGCCCTTCCTCAGCATCCACAGACCTGGTACCCACAAGAATCTCATCAGCCAAATAACTGGTCTGCGTATCCTCACTGTCTTGCAGGCTCAGAGCCACCTCTTCCAGCCTCTTCTTCCTGCAAGTTCCATCTGCCTCCCAAGGCACGAAAGCCTCCTCCTCCTCAGCAACCTCGTTTTCTGTGGGCTTGGATTCCTCTACTGACTGTTCTGTCCCTGCCTCTGTTCCTTGGCTTCCCTCTAGCTCCGGCTTAAGTGCTATGGAGGTCAGTTCCTCTTCTCCTCCTGTCCTGAAGACCTCTGGCTGTTGGGCCTCCTGGCCTCCTTCAGCCGTGACCTCCACTGCCTGCTCAGTTGCAGTATGTTCCTTGCCTGCTTCGACCTCTGCTTTTACCTCCTGGCTATTTCTGCTGTCCGCATCCTTACTCCAGTTTCTCCAGGCTTCTAGCTCAGGACCTGCAAACCCCACAGGCATAGGACATTCCTTCAAGCTTAGCACCCCCTCTGGGCTCAGGTCTGGAGCTCCACTAGTCGCTTCCTGAGCCTTCTGTCCTTCCTCAAGTTGTTTAATCAAGGTCTGGGAACCTCTCATCAGCTCAGTCTCCTGTCCTTCAGTGACCTTTACTCTCAATACCTCTGGTGTCATCTGAACTGCTTCACTCTTCTCTCCCACAAACAACTCCTCAGTCCTGGCTTCTGGAGAGTCTTCCCAGTCAGGCTCGTTTTTAGCCTCCGTGTCCAAGGCTAGTATAGCCTCTGTGGCCCAGTAGCTCCTTGTCTCCCTGGAGGATTCTTCTGCCTGCACCTCCTCTTCCAGACTCACTCCATTATCCCTGATGGCTAAGTCTTCCCTTTCCTCATCCTCAAAGCTGTCCTCTGTCTCCTGGTCTCCCACAGCCCCCCTTCCGGTTATCTGGTCCTCAGTCATCTCTCCGGCTCTCTCGGCCTCCAGGGTCTGGGTCGGAAGCCTCTCTTCACCCTTTCTCTTCTCATTGACCTCATCCTGCTGGTCTCCCTTGCCAGCCTCTTCTAGGACCCAGACTCTCCCAATAGTTTCTGGGATGTTGTCTTCTCGGTCTGACCCATATTCTTCTTCCTGAATTCCTAGGATATCAGCCCCCTCCCTGCCTGAGACTGTCAAGGCTTCCCTATTCAACATGGCCCAGTCCTCAGACTCTGCCCCTGGACACTGTGTCCCCTGTGCCCTTGCACTTTGGCCATCCATAGTTGGGACCATCCTGTCCTCTTCCTTGTCAACCCCTTCAGTACCAAACCACTTGACCTCTGCAGCTATGTCTTTGGCCACCCAGTCTATCTCTTTGGTGTCCTCTGTCACATTCTGCCCCTCAGTGCCAGCATTCCCCTCAGGCTCACAGTGCCAGGTTGGCTGTGACTCCACCCCCCTGTCCATCCCTGGCTCTGCTGCTCTGACCATCTCCTCCTCTTCCTTCTGTTCACAGGTTCTCAGCGGCTCCCCACTATTCTCTTTCTCCTCACCATGCTCCCAGATCTCCTGGGCTGTATTACTGCTCCTGTCTCTATGAGTCCCAGGCTCTGCCTCAGGCTTCAGTGAGATACTTGGCTCCTGCTCCCTGGCACCCTCAGCTGCCTTTCTGGACCCAATGTCCTGCCTTTCTGCTTGGGGCCTTTTGGAGCTATCTGCTTTCCACCCCCAGGTCTGTTCTCCAGCTAAACTTCCTTCTTGGCATCTTCTGGTCTTTTCAGGTGCTCCTACCCTCTCACTCTGGTCACTTCTAAGTCCTTCTAGTACCTCCTGGGCTTCCTCCCCTACAACCTCCCCTGCAGTCACCTCCCCCAGTTCCTCAGCTGCCTGTGTCTGCCTCTCTACCGTGGGGACTGTGTCTCCTATGAGGTAGGACACAAATGCACTGAGGGAATCCTAGAAGAGAAGAAAGAAGAATGAAGGGACTCAGGGGAGGTCTACCCATTTCCCTCCGTCAACAAAGCCCAGGTAAGAAATCAAAGATATGGAAGTCTACTAAGGGACCGAGACAGGGCCTAGCTTGAGTACATGAGTGCGCTTGTGGAGGCGGGAGATTGGAACCCAGGAAAGACTGGGCTAGGAGTCTGGCTGACTGTAGGAAAGAGGGCTCAAGCTTGAGGAGAGGCTCTAAGGGGGGAGGAAAGGTGAGACTACAAGGAATGGGTGGAAATTTCTGGTATCTCTCAGCCCCTCTCACCAGTGCTCCCCTCAAAGCCTGATGTAGCCCAGGGAGACGAAGCCGGAGAAAATCCATCCTGCAGGTCTCTGTGTGTCCAGAAAGCTCACAATGACCATCCGTCCCCACCCACGAATGCAAGTCAGTCCTCCCCAGCACCCAAGACACTTCCTCTTCCCCTGTCTCTCCCTGACGTATCTCCACCCCAGGCCCTGTGCACCTCCCCCATGCTCGTGGATGACTTCAGGACAGGCAGAATGGTTTAACAGTATCCAGGTGACTCAGACTCAGGTGTGCATCTGGAACTAAAGGGCAGAGCATCAGGCCAGAAAGGAAAAAAAAGTGGAAACAGGAGAGCTCAGAATTGGGTATCGGGGAGGGGGTATGTGGCAAGCACAGCCTGAGTGACTCAGGTCTTGTATTCACACCTCAGCCATTTCCGCCTTCTCCAAGCCACAGCCTTCAGTGAGAGGAAGCTAGGGTTTGTGGTTCCTGATTTATCTGGGGAGAAGCAGTAGAACTGAGGGTAAGACCAGTGGAAGTTCTGGCTTCCCATTTCAATGCTGTTAAGATTTTTCTGGGGATGAAAGGTCTGGATTGGTGTTCTAATGCCCACATCGTCATCTACAGTTATTCTTGTACTGTAGTCATTTGTTACTCACAGCTTACTGTGAGTTCCTTAAGGACAGAGGCTGCAGAATTTCTAGAGCCCTGCATGGGTAGTAGGATCCTTTTTCTCAATGGTTGAGTGATCTAGGAAGAGCACCACAGTAGGGTATATTTCAAACAGCAATCTTAATGACAGGTGGTTGAAAAGAACTGGTAGAAGTGGGCAGAGGCTGCTGGAAGCCATAGCAGAGGAGGAGGCTTGATGAAGAATGGTCAAGATGCTGTCCGACCATCGAGCAGAAGGTAAGGGAAGGACTCCTTATTTGGGACTATGTGAGGTGACGAATTCCAACTGTCCTCTCAGCCTCATTCTCCTAACTTCCAGTTAGGACAAATAGCTGACACCACAGAACAGGAAAACGCCCATACGAGCTTGCTCAGTGAGCTTAGCACCTCTGCTCTATTTCTTACTGCTAAGTGAGTCTAATCAGCTAAAGGGCTAGCCTTTGTTAACACAGGGGGGAGGGGACCTTGGTTTTTTTTTTATTTGTAAAAACGGGTTGGACTGCTTTCGTGGTATTTGTTGGTTCTAGGATAATACAGCAAAGGAAGTTTCATAACATCGTGAATATTGCCATAGATAATTCATAGAAACCTGTTTGGTGTGTGTTTATCTTTTAGCTTTCTAGACAACTGGTCTACTCTCAGTTACTACCCAGATGCTTATGATAGGTCTTTACAATAGGTCTCTAAGGACATCAGATAAGAAGGCTTGAGGCTGGTCGCCTTTGCTCCCAAGCAGAACTTGTCCTTCGTACTTTGGGTGGAGTAGTGGGACTGCAGCAGCAAAGTAGCCATATTTGTTTCAGGCCAGTAAGAGCAGCAGGAAAGAAGCTGAAGCCTCTCGCGCCATGACTAGTACTGGCATGTTTGGTCGGCGTCTAGAGTGTCGCTTTTCATGGCTCTACTTGTGGCTCCCTTCGGCTCCAGTTCAAAATCAGTGCTTCCAGGGTTCTCCCGAACATTCCTTCTTTTACTCCCCGAAGTTTGAGAAGCCCAAAGGCGAAAAGGCGTAAAAAGGACCCGGAAGTAGGGAGCAACCTCCAAGCACGTGATGAAGTACGCATGGGTACCGTCACATGACCCCCAACCTGCGATTCTACCTTGCGGAGAGTTCAGCTGCTCTTAAAGGTACAGGCCTGGGGGCGGGGGCTTTGCTTTAGAGGGGCAGGGGGCGGGGTCAGACGGGTGGGGCTTGGGTGAACACGAGCTGGAGACCTGGAGGTGTTTTGATGGACAGTATAGCAGAACCTGGGACTGACCACGGGGCGTTGATCCTTCTCACCCACTTGTCCCAGACTTTCATCTATTTTCTTGAAGCTAACTCCGAACACACGCTGACTTTGGGCCCTTTGGGGGACCCGAACTCAATGTTATGGGAAGCTCTGCGGGCTCATGGAGGTGCCTAGAGGATTCCGAGAGTGAGTAGTCTCATCGGTTGCTTTAGGAATGACCACCTCTGCCCCGCGGCTCTCCCGAGGAGTTGGGATGCTGGCCCTGCCCCCTCAACACAATACGGGATAGGCGGGGCCTTCGTGTACCTGACTGAGTGGTGGGTTATGCTGCTTTTTCTACCTCCCAGGGGAGGAGACCGACTCAGAGTCCCAGGCCCCTCGGTTGGATAGTCTGAGTGTATTTTGGAAGAATGCGGTGGGCTTCTGGTAAGTGGTCTGAGAGTTGTACAAAAATAAATTGCAGTTGGAACAAAGATGGTGAGAGCCAAGTTGTGACAAGCAGTTGAATACACAGAAACTGAATCAACTGTGAACTTTCCAAGTTCATTAAATTGCCACCTTCACCTGTTGATCAGATCCTCTTAGTATTTGTAGCGTTATTAAATGCTTTCCTCCAACCAACTCAGTTGCAGCAACTTTGGGGTTTTTTCCTTTCTTTTTTCTTTTCTTTCTTTCTTTTTTTTTTTTTAGAAAGGTCTTCTTCAAACTCTGCAAGCAATAGAGACTTGCTTTGAATTTCTAATCCTGCCTTGCCTTCCAGATGCTGCAGTTACAGGCCTACTGTAGCACCGTGCCCAACTCACTCTTTTTTGTTGTTGTTGTTTGTTTTTTTGTTTTTTTGAGACAGGGTTTCTCTGTGTAGCCCTGGCTGTCCTGGATCTCACTCTGTAGACCAGGCTGGCCCTGAACTCAAAAATCCACCTGTCTCTGCCTCCTGAGTGCTGGGATTAAAGGCGTGCGCCACCACTGCCCAGCTACTTATTGTTTTTGTTTGCAGCACAGGGTATTAAAACCAGGTCCTTCCAGGGCTCATGGAGAACTGACCCCATATGAGCTCTAACCCCAGCCAATTTACTTTTTCCGAGTGCTGAGCACAACTCTGGAAGATGAAAATAAAAACAATATGCCCTGCTATTATTTTGATTCCTCTAGCACTCTTTGAGGTCAGCAGGTGAGAACTTGTCTCCGTTTTGCACGGGAATGTACTAGGTATTTCTGTTGTACCATAGTGTATCAGTTGATGAGAAATGCCCGAGAAACAGAATCTTAGTGTAAGCATAGAAAAAAGTGCTTAGAAACCGGTCTTGGCACTTGTCCGTGAGCTGGTGTAATCTAAGGTCTGTTTTGATAGTGGAGAAGGGGAAAAAGGTGTTTGAAGGATACAGATAAGGGAGAGATCTTTACGGACTGTAGGTGGACAGGCAGACAGAAAGTGAAGATCTGTCCTCATTCTAGGATCTTGGGTCTTTGTAACAATTTCTCATACGTGGTGATGCTGAGCGCAGCCCATGACATCCTTAAGCAGGAGCAGGCATCTGGAAACCAGAGTCATGTAAGTGAGCCCCTCGGCACCATCACCATATGGTTAGTCCTCATGGGAATACCAGGGACTCACCCAGGGCCAGAGGTCCCCTGAAAAACTCATGAAGTAGCTATGGGTGAGATAAGGGAGCGAAAGGTCTTAGTCTCCCACATCCTCGTGGCAGGAGGGATCCTAAAGAGCAACAGGTACCAGGTTGGTGAACTCAAATGACTGGCTGGGTAAGACCTTATTTTGTGGTGTGTTTTGTCACTGTGCCCTGTTGACATTTGCGGTCAGATGACTGTTGTGAGTCTGTCCTGCATGTTGTAGGTGTTTAGTAGCATTCCATGCCTCTAACAACCAAAAATGACAGCCAAGAATGTCTCCAGATGTTAGTAATGCTCCTGGCAGGTAAAACCACCCTGGTGGAGAGCTTTTTGCATCAGTGAACTAGAGCATGGAGACCCTAAGAGGTGCAGCCTCCACGTTGCAGGTTCAGTAGGGAAGTTGACGCAAGCTGAGATTTTCCAGAAACCCAGATTTCTATATGAATGTTCTTAAATATGGTACATCCATCTTGAGGGGCTATCTTTGGCCACTGGACCATTAGTTTGAGATGTTTATAAACACTCTCCTTCATTTTGGACATAGAAAAACTAAGGCCCCAAGAAGCCATGCCTACCCACAGCTATTTTTGAAGTTAGGGCAGAGCTGGGACTGGACCTTGGTTAGCCTCCTGCCTCTTTGTAGAAAAGACTCTTTTCTCTCCCATAGGTGGAACCAGGCCCAACACCCATGCCCCACAACAGCTCATCTCGGTTTGATTGCAACTCGATCTCCACAGCTGTGAGTACCCATGTGAGGTCCCCATGATCCATGCCTTTCCAGCCTCATCCCCCCAGCATCCTGCTGGGTCTGTCGGAATTGCAATGATCAATACTTTCTGTGAATGGTAATTATTAGCTCAGGTAGCCCCCTCCCCCCCAATAGCACAATAGTCTTGTGAACGAGACACTGTAAGCTTCCCTGTTTGGGATGAGGAAACTGAAGCTCAGAGCCTGTAAATATGCCCTAACACCCATCAGAGGAGCCCCAGAGCTGGGAATGAATGAGATCTATCTAGCTCCAGAGCCTGAACTTGCAGCAGGTCTCTTTGGCTGGCTCCACCGCTGGGTTGGGAAGGTTGTCTCTGGGAGGGTCTAGGCTCTTACTGTGTTC
>JADRCH010000042.1:103820-198562 GCA_019843965.1 Rhynchomys soricoides
CCTGGAACTCACTATGTACACTAGAATGGCCTCAACCCCACAAATCCACCTGCCTCTGCTTCCCAAATGCTAGGAATAAACACATATGCCACCTTACGCCTGGTTAAGATTTATTTTTATATTTATTTGTGTTTGTGAACTTATACCGTGGGTGACCAGCAGAGGGCATCAGATGCCTTGGAGTTGCAGTTACTGGTAGTTGGGAGCTGGCTGTTGCCAGGATTTAAATTCTGACCCTCGGGGTTGAGCAGCCAGTGTTCTTTTTTTATTGTTTGTTTGTTTGAGGCAGGGTTTCTCTGTGTAGCCCTGGCTGTCCTGGAACTCGCTCTGTAGACCAGGCTGGCCTCCAACTCAGAGATCCACCTGCCTCTGCCTCCCGAGTGCTGGGATTAAAGGCGTACACCACCACTACCCAGCGATTTGTTTGTTTTGATTTTATGTGCATTGGTGTTTTGCCTGTGTGTATGTCTATGTGAGGGTGTTGGATCCCCTGGAACTAGAGTTAGAGACAGTTGTGAGATGCTGTGTGGGTGCTGGGAATTGAGGTCCTCTGAAAGAGCAGCCACTACTCTTAACCACTGAGCCATCTCTCTCTAGCCCCCAAGAAAGCCCAGTAACAAACCATTTATGTCTGAGGATGGAGTTGCCTGGGGAAGGGTGTGTGCACTAATGTGAGGTCAGACATTCTAAGGAGTGAGCTCTGCTCATTCAGACTCAGCAGCAAGTGCCCTCATCCACTGAGCCATCTTGTCAGCCCAAGACAGCCTTTTGAAGGACATCTTTGGGCTGAAACTTGGCTGTCAAGGTGTCAGCCTTGCAAATGTCTAGGTGAACATGTTCCAGGCACAGAAAACAGCTCAGGGTGAGGCCTTACTGGAGAAAAAGAACCTGTTTATTCTAGAAACAGAAAGCATAACTAGAGAGTCTGGGATGGAGTCAGAGATAAAAGCTGTATGCAGATCTACAATCTTGCTCTTTTTTTAAAAAAATCAGTTTTATATGTATTTGTGTGTATATGCATATGTACACAGCATGAAGTTTACCATTTTAGCAACTACTGAGTGTGCAACCCAGTGGCATTTAAATCCACACACTGCTGTGCTGGCTGGTTGCTTGCTGCATGCTGGCGTCTAGCTAAGCGTTCAGTATGCAACTTCCTCCCCTTCTCCCTGCTCTGTAGGTGCCAGCTGGGACCTCTCCTTCCAGGAAAGGTGGACAGTGTTCAAGGTTTGGATGGTGGCTGTGGGTGCCCTGTGAGGATCCTCTGCCTCCTACCTTCTGCTTACATCCCCCGACTCTTCCAGGGCCTCTTGCAATACATCATCCCTCTGGTGCTGGTCTACTTTGCAGAATACTTCATCAACCAGGGACTTGTGAGTGAGGGGTGCGGGGGAGGGGGTGTGGAAGGAGAAGTAGGACTGAGGTTCCACCATCTTCATTTGTCTGCTCTTGGCTGCAGTTCGAGCTCCTGTTTTTCCGAAACACATCCCTAAGTCATGCTCAGCAGTACCGATGGTGAGAGCAGTTGGCAGGTGGGCAGTGGGCTGGGAGGATCCCTTGATGGTCCTGAGGTTGACCCCAAAGGTGCCCAGAGGAACTTCTTTCTCCTCCCCCTTCCCCCACCTTAGGTACCAGATGCTATACCAGGCTGGTGTGTTCGCCTCCCGCTCTTCTCTCCAATGTTGCAGAATCCGGTTCACCTGGGTCCTAGCCCTCCTCCAGGTACTGAGTCCCTGCCCTGTTGGTTCACACCCACTGTGGCTCCCCGGTTCCTTACTCAGCAGAAGATGTTAGTGTACTCCAGCGTTCCTAAGTACAGCACTACACGCCAGCAGGGCTCCATATAAAATGTGTGGTGGCATCAGGGTTAGTCATACTTGTGGGTGAATACCAGTTTCTGAATTCAATAGCTGTGTGACTCAGAGCAGCTCTCTGAACCTCTAATGAGCCTCAGTTTTCAAGAAATCAGATGTGGTGGAGAAGGATTGTGTACCTCAGTGGCAGAGTGTTTGCCTAGCCTGTCTGAGGCTGTGGGTCCCATCCCTAGTACTGCAAAAATTAAAATATTTAATAGCTGTGGGCAACACCTATTTCTCAGTGTGTTTGTATAACAATGTTGAGAGAAAAAAAGGAAGAACAAGGAGCTGGAGAAATGGCTCAGTGGTTAAGAGCAATGACTGCTCTTCCAGAGGTCCTTAGTTCAATTCCCAGCCACATGGTGGCTCACAACCATCTGTAATGGGATCTGTTGCCCTCTTCTGGTGCGTCTGAAGACAGAAACAGTGACAGTGTACTCATAAATAAAATAAATAATTCTAAAGAAAAAAAAAAGGAAGAACAAGATATTGTTTTGATTTATTTTGGTTTTTTTTCTTGTCTGCTTTATTTTTTCTTTGTTTGTTTGTTTGTTTTTGAGACAGGATCTCACTGGTAGCCCTGGCTGGCCTGGAGCTCACAGATCTGTTTCATGAATGCTAGCATTGAAGGCCTGTGCCATTATGCCTGGCCTTTGTCCTTTGTTCTTATAGTCATTCTGACTGAACCTAGGGCCTTGTTTATGCTAGGTCAGTGCTGTTTGTTACTGATCTTCTTAAGCCCTCAAACTTTTTTTTTTTTTATTTTCTTACAATTTAAATAATTGTAATTAGATTTATATTTATTTATTGGTGGGAGGGGGCACTTGCCAAATCGTGTGTGTGGAGGTCAGAGATCAGCTTGCAGGCGTGGTTCTCTTCTTCCACATGTGGGTTCTAGGGATCAAAGTCAGGCCATCAGGTTTGGAAGTAAGTGCGTGTAGCTGAGCCATCTCATCAGCCCAAACTTTATTTGGAGGCAAAGTCTTCATAATAAAGCTGGTCTTGAACCTACATCTGAAGACCACATAAACACTGAACATTTTTAAATTTATATACATGAACCTTTGTCTACATGTATATGTGTGAACTGCCTGTGCGCCTGGTACCTACCCATGGAGGCCAGAAAGAGTGTCAGGTGCCCTGGAACTGAACTACAGACAGCTGTGAACCACCATATGGGTGCTCTGGAAGGACTGCAAGTGCTGTCAACTACTGAGCAGTCCTTCCAGTCCAAGATTTTGTACTCTTGACGTTTGTAGCTAGATAATTCTGACCTGTAACTTGCTGTCTTATGCATTGTGGCTGTTTAACAGTATCCCTAGGTAGATGCTGGTGAGACAGCCAGGTAGGTCTCCAGACATTGTCAAATGACCCATGACCCATTGATCTCAGTGCAGTAATTAGGGGAGAATGGGTGCTATGGGGGGAGGGGGTGCTGAAGATAGGACTCTGGTAGAGCATTTGCCTATGAAGCACAAGCTCTTGTGTTCTGCTCTGTGTGTGTGTGTGTGTGTGTGTGTGTGTGTGTTAGGGGTGTCTAGGTGTGATGATTCATGCCATTAAAAATTTAAAAAAAGTAAAAACAAAAAAGAAGGAAAGGAGGTGACCAATGACCACAGTGGGAATGACCCTGATCCCATTGAGAGATCACCAGTGATGGGAAGTTGAAGAACATTCCAGGCTAAGAGTGACAGGGACAAAGGAAGGGGAGGAACCAACAAGGCATGTGAGGATGAGGATGGGGCCAAGGAAGGCCCACCAAGATTTCAGGGTCCCACAGGCCCAGCTGGGCACTGGGATCCTACACAGCCCTCTGCCTCACCAGCATCTCCTATAACCTGGTGGTTCTGAGACCTGCTGCCTCCCTGCCCTGCTGTTGCCCAGTCTCAAGCCTTCCCTTCCCTCTGCCCACAGTGCCTCAACCTGGTCTTCCTGCTGGCAGATGTATGCTTGAGTTTCCTGCCCAGCATCTACCTCGTCTTCATCATCATTCTGTATGAAGGTCTCCTGGGTGGAGCCGCTTATGTGAATACCTTCCACAACATTGCTCTGGAGGTCTGTGCCAGTTGGACAAGGGCTGTGGGTAGCCTTAGGAGCCTTGTGGATGGAAGCCTAACCCTTGTTCTTTGCTTTCCCAGACCAGTGACAAGCACCGAGAGTTTGCCATGGAAGCTGCCTGTATCTCTGACACCTTGGGAATCTCCCTGTCAGGGGTCTTGGCCTTGCCTCTGCATGACTTCCTCTGCCACCTCCCTTGACATGTGTTGCTCAGCACACAATGACCTGCAGGCACATGAGCAGATGACACATCTTCGAGCTCTGTCACAGACCTTCCCTGCGAGACTCTGGAGTGGGAAGAGCCATAGTCCTGCCCTACTTCAGCAAGGAGCCACCATTGTTTCCCACTCCTGAGCTGGCCTCGGGGAGTTTTCTCCCACCCTCTGCCCTTCTAATAAATGCTTATTTTACCAATTTACTTTCTGTGCAGTCTCTGAAACTGAAAGTTTATATAAGCCCATTGTGGAATATATGTATTTATGAATGTATAAAGTATTTCTGGCTTCTTCATCAAAAATCAAGTATCTATAGGTGTGTAGATTTATTATCTGGGTCTTCAATTCCATTGATCAACCTGACTTTTTATGCCAATACCATGTGGGTTTTACTACTATAACTCTGTAGTAGAGCTTGAAATAAGGACGGTGTTGCCTCTGGGAGTTCTATCACTGTACAGAGTTGTTTTAGCTTTCCTGGGTTTCTTGTGTTTTCATATGAAACTGAGTATTGCTCTTTCAAGGTCTATAAAGAATTGTGTTGGAATTTTGATGGGGATTGCATTGAATCTATAGATTGCTTTTCCTAAGATGGCCATGTTTTTTTGTTTGTTTTTAATATTTTTACTATGTTAGTCTTACCTATCCATGAGCATGGGAGATCTTTGCATCTTCTGATTTCTTCTTCTTCTTCTTCTTCTTCTTCTTCTTCTTCTTCTTCTTCCTTCTTCCTTCTTCCTTCTTCTTCTTCCTCTTCTTCTTTTTCCTCTTCTTTCTTCTTCCTACTCCTCCTCCCTCCTCCTTCCTCCTCCTCCTCCTCCTCATTCTTCTTGGCTTTTTGGCTCCAGCCACGGTCACTGCCTCACATGTACTCATAAGTGGATAAGTGGATAGTGGATATGTAAAGAATAATCATGCTACAATCCACAGATTCAGAGAGGCCAAGTAACAAGAAGAGGGTGGACTGGGGGCAGGTACGGATGACAAGAGGCAAGTGGGGGCAGGATGGAAGGAGAGAGTACTGGGAGATATACCTGGAATGGGGGGCATTTTGGGGGTGAGGTAGAAACCTAATGCAATGAAAACTCCCAGAAATCTATGAGGGTGACCTTAGTGAAGATTCCTAGTAATAGGGGATACAACGCCTGAACAGGCCATCTTCTGTAACTAAGCAAGACCTCAGGTGGAGGGATTGGGACACCAACCCAGTCACAATACCTTCAACCTTCAATTTGTCTGGCTGTTGTAAACGCTATATGATCCAGCCAGTCTCCCAATAATCAAGACAGAGTCTAATTGATTTATTTTATCAGCTTTAGCACAATTACTGGGTGATTATCTCTAAACTATTTTTCTTCACTAGACTGACTATTTCCCAGATGCACTCATCAAGTGCTTGCTGTTTGAGTCTCCCGCTGTGTTATTTTTGTTCCATCAATCTGTCTCAGGGTACACTTGTCTCTTGGCCATGTGCTCCTGGTCCATCGATCTAATAGAGACCTCCTGCTCTCTGTATCTTCTTTCTACTTCTTTCTCCTTCCTTCCTTCTTCCTCTCCTCATGGCCCCTACCTGGACCCCCAGCATGGTAACTGAAACCCCACCTATCTCTAGTCTTCCTAGGAACTGTCTGTAACCACTTTTATTTAACCAGTCAGAGAAGATTGGTGAGCAAAGTTCACACAACATCACTTGGTGCATGTGAGAATGTACTCATCCAGGACTGAAACCAGAGGGCCAATATTTAGCATTTGAATACATAGCAGCACCAGACCAACCCCCAACACTCCTGCCAGCAATGTGTGAGGGAGGTAAAGGTGGCACAGAACTCATGGGAGTGACCAATCAATTGCTGGTCCAACTTGAGACTCATGCCATGAGAGGAAGCCCACACCTGATACTGCCTAGAGGGCTTGGGACCAGAGGCAGGAAAGCCATAGACCTAGGATAGAACCAAACATTACTGGAAGAAAACACTGTCAATGAAATGATTCCTAATGATATTCTGCTATACTTGTAGACAGGAGCCTAGCATAATCGTCATCTGAGAGGCTTCATCCAACAACTGATAGAAGCAGATGCAGAGACCCACAGCCAAACATTAGGAGATGCTCAAGGAATCCTACAAAAAAGAGGGTGGAGGGATTGTAGGAGCCAAAGGGTCAAGGACACTACTAGAAAATAGCCCACAGAATCAACTAAGCAGGGCTTATAGGGGCTCACAATACTGGCTATTCCCCGTGCGGTGTGTGTGTGTGTGTATGTGTGTGTGTGTGTGTGTGTGTTTGTGTGTGTACTGTGTGCTGTGTGTGTTTGGTTTTGTCTTGGTATGGCATCTCCCTCTGGTTTTGATTTTCATTTCCTCTATTAGTAAAGATGTTGGACTTAAAACTTGTTGTTGTTGTGTGTAGTTCATAACATAATCACACATGTGAAGGATTTAGAGGTGTCACCTTGTCAGGCTTGATGGTGCATGCCTTTAACCCCAGCACTCCAGAGGGAGAAGTTGAAGGATTTCAAAGTTCAAAGCTAACCTGGTTACAGGGCAAGTTCTACCAGGACAGTTGAGGTTAGAAAGAAAAACCCTGTCTTAAAAAAAAAGAAACAAGAAAAAAATAGGTGTGGCCTTGGAGGAGGTGTATCTCTGGATACAGGCTTTGAAGTTTCAAAGGCCCACACTCTTCCCAGTTCTCTCTCAGTCTTTCTCCCTCTCTGCTTCTCTGTTGTGTCATCTTTCAGCTCCTGCTCCAGTGCCATTCCCGTTGCCACGCTCCCTGCCCTGTTGACTGTTGATCATGGACTCACCGTCCGAATTTGTAAGCCCTAGTGAAGTCTTTCTTCTATAAGTTGCTTTGCTTAGAAATTGTTTCTTCACAGCAACAAAAAAGAGACTTAATCCTGAAAGCTGAGCTCCGGTAGGCACATGCATACACAAGAGACTGCCACACTGAGGTAGGCACTCAGACATACATACACTGCCAGGCAGGTGAAGGCAAAGCTTCAGGCCTCTGACCTCACGACTGTCTTTATATAAAACCCACCCAACAGTGGCATCTTGCTAGAATTATACTCCATTGTTTATTTTTGGGCACCCCAGACATCAGTTGGTGAAATGCTTGCCTAGACCCTGGGTTCCATCCCAAGCACTGCAAAAAAACTTGGTTATGGAGATGTACCCTTTAATTTAATCACTTAGAAGGTGGAAGCAGGAATATTAGAACTTCATGCTCATCTTCAGCTGTCTGAGGGCAGCCTGGGCTACTTGAGACCTAGTCTCAGAAACAAACAAATATGGCTGTGGATCCCTGTACATTTTGCCCACTTTTACTCACAGCTGTATCCTGTGCCTGTGACATTGCTCATTCTTTAAAAAAATATATTTAGTAAATACTCCTGAAGTAATGACTGGATGACAGAGTATTTTTATTATTTTTTAGATTACAGAGAGAGAGAGAGAGAGAGAGAGAGAGAATGGAATGCAGTCCTGGGAAGCAGCCAGTCAGTCTTAGACTCTAAGACGTAGAGCCTCCACAACTAATTCATCCCAGGCCTTGTATGGTGCAAAAGCCACTGGGAATTGTGGGGGTGGGCGGTGGTAGTCAGGGGAGGTAGTCAGAGGACAACTATCAGGAATTGTTCTTTTTTTATTCTGTAGCCACAGGGAACTAACTCAAATTCTTCTGTTTATAGACCAAACACAAGGTACTGTCCCACACACTTCATATGTTGTCATTTTGTTCCCCTGATATCAAATGAGCAAGTGCTATGATTTCCCCTAGCACAGGGAGAAGAGCAGAGAGAGGTTAGAAGTTAGAAAATTTGCCTAAGAAAACGGTAAAGCTAGGATTCCAACACTGAAGATCTACGAAGTTTGCTTAAGCCTGAAAAACCGAGCTCTCTTCTGAAGCACATATACTAAAATTGGCAAGATACAAGTAAGATTAGCATGGCCCCTGCGCAAAGATGACACGAAAATTCACGAAGGGTTTCGTATTTTTAAAACCCTTTTCTGTTTTTTTGTTTTGTTGTTTTTTTGGGGTTTTTTGGTTTTTTTCGAGACAGGGTTTCTCTGTGTAGCCCTGGCTGTCCTGGAACTCACTCTGTAGACCAGGCTGGCCTCGAACTCAGAGATCCACTTGCCTCTGCCTCCTGAGTGCTAGGATTAAAAGTGTGAGCCACTGGCCTGGAGAGATGGCTCAACTGTTAAAGGCTAGGCTCACAACCAAAAGTGTGAGCCACCTCCATTGGCTTCAGAGCTTTTTTTTTTAGGCCAGTCTGGCCTTCGCCCTTCCTAGTGTAGGAATTACAGTTGTGCACCATCAGGCGGTCACTAAATTCTATATTTTCAGTCTTGCAGCCTAGGAAGCAGCCAGTCAGTCTTAGTTTATAAAGATTCTAAGACTTAGAACCTCTGCAACTAATTCGTCCAAGGCCGCGTATGGCGCAAAGGCCACTGGGAATTGTAGTTATTTGGAGCATTCTTTGGTGCTTCCGGGAAGTGACGCACCCACCCACCCACCCTCTTCCGGCGTCGTGCCTGTCTCGCCTGCTCTCCGGGACTCGGCAGCTCAGCTGGTTTGTGTTTCTTGGGCCTCGTGGTCCGTGGAGGACAAGGGGGAGGGCGTGCAGGCGGGAAAGGGGGTCCGGGTCGGGAGACGGTAGCCGCGGTTGCCCCCAAACCCTGACTCCGCGGTGTTCCTCAGGTTCCGGCCGCGAGCGCCTCAGCCCTTCAGCGCCGTCGCCATGTCGCGATTTTTCACCACCGGCTCGGACAGTGAGTCGGAGTCGTCCCTGTCCGGGGAGGAACTCGTCACCAAACCCGTCTCTGGGAACTACGGCAAACAGTGAGCTGGGGGCGCTGAGAGGACGGGTTTGGCGGCCTGCGGGGACTCGTGTATGCTAGGGGAGCGAGTGGGCTGGGGATCGTCTGAGAATGGTACCTCTCCCTGCGAGTTGCGGACTTTGGGAGTCCTCGACGTCCTCGGTACTAAGGACGGAGGAGCAGAGGTTTCCCGCTGCTTAGTATTGCATCAGCTCTTAAGGCCTCCAGGTCTGCAGCCTCGTAATTCTTCCTCACATTCCATCTCTCGTATCCCTTCTTGTCCCTGTCTGTGTCGCACTGGCCTTCGAAAACTCCCCCATATCGTAGCTCTTCCCACCAAGCTTAGTTCGCGGTGACTTGTATTCATGGAAGGAAACCCTCAGTGTTTGGTTAGTTTGGCTCTGAAATCCTGTCATTTGGCTCTGCGTGCAAATGTTAAACACTGCTGTGTTCACCTTTATATTACTACTGTCTCTTCTTCATGTCTCCAAATTAAAATTTTTTTTTTGTCTGTGCCTTTAGACTGTTAGTTGTCTCATACAGTACAGAACCTCTTCAGGTATCTGTTCTTGGGGACACTCTTGTAGATACCGTCGGGGTTTGATGAAAGACCTCATTCTGAGTTGCAGCTGTTTAGGGTGGGTGTGAAGAGTAAAGGTCAGAAAAGATGATATGCATGTCTTGGTCCTCATGTGAGAAGAGAAATTATTCTAGCTAAGACTGAAGGTTGATGGTCTATATTCCTTTCAAACAGGCCTTTGTTACTGAGTGAGGATGAGGAAGATACAAAGAGAGTTGTCCGAAGTGCCAAGGACAAGAGGTGAGGCCATAGGAGGCTGGGGTGGGTGGGTGATGGTGTTGCTTTCTCCATGATAGCCAATCTGGTATTGAACTCCTTACCCAGGTTTGAGGAGCTGACCAACCTTATACGAACCATCCGTAATGCCATGAAGATTCGAGATGTCACCAAGTGTCTCGAAGAGTTTGAGCTCCTGGGAAAAGCTTATGGGAAAGCCAAGAGTATTGTGGATAAGGAAGGTGTCCCCCGATTCTATATCCGAATACTGGCTGACCTGGAGGACTATCTTAATGAGGTGAGACTCTGAGCATATAGAGGGGTTGTGGGCCTGGCTGTGCTGCTTTCCTGCTGCCAGAGGTCTTTGCCTTCTTATGTACAGTGTTCCCTAGAAAATGAGATAAAGCAAGGAGAGAAACCTATTTTTGGACAAGAGCTTGATTGTATTTATTGGGGTTTTGCTGGCTTTTTTGTTTTGTTTGTTTCTTTGTTTCTTTCTTTTTCAGGACAGGGTTTCTCTGTGTAGTTTTGGCCATCCTGTAACTCTGTAGATCAGGCTGGCCTCTCGCTCAGATCTGCCTGCCTCTGCCTCCCTGCCTCTTTCTCCCTGTGGCCGCTTGGCTTTGTATTTATGTTTATAATCACCTTTTGCTTGTAATTTTGTATTTTTAGTAGAGATTTATAAAGCTCTTTAAAAAGTAACTTACGGTTGGGTGTAGGTCAGCTGTGGGTACTTGCCTCCACCGAGTCCCCAGCGTTGCTTAGTTAACAGTCTTGGTTTTAATAATGGTGCAGAGGGTACATAGGCAGCAAGACTTAAAGCCTGAGTTTTGAAAATGCCACCCGGTCTCAGGCCCCTGTTCTTCCTTTTGACCCCGGTAGCTTTGGGAGGATAAAGAAGGGAAAAAGAAGATGAATAAAAACAACGCCAAGGCGCTGAGTACCTTGCGCCAGAAGATCCGAAAATACAACCGAGATTTCGAGTCACACATCACCAACTACAAGCAAGTGAGTCAGCCAGGGGCTAAGGCTTTCAACTACAAGTCTGATCCGGTGACAAAACTAAAGAGCGCAAGTAGATGACACGTGGCTAAGGAGAGAACTATCACAAACAGGTTCAGAGGGAGGATGGCTTATATTTGGCAGACGTTTTGTTCTCTTGTTGTTGATGAGTTGGAGGTCTCACTGTGTAGCTCTGACTCCTCTGGAACTCACTATGTAGACCAGGCTAGTGTTGAATTCACAGAAATCTGCCTACTTCTGCCTCCTGAGTGGTGGGATTAAAGGCATAGGCCACCATGCTTGGTTTATGTTAGGTGTCTTAGTTCTCTGATTTTCTTCAATGCAGAACCCTGAGCAGTCTGCAGATGAAGATGCAGAAAAGAATGAGGAAGACTCAGAAGGTGAGAGAAGACCTTTATTGAAGATAGTTGGAAGGCCCGAGGTCATGGGTTCTCTTGATCTAGTTTCTGTTTTCAATCTTGACCTTCCATGTTCTGGCTTTTTCCCTCCCATTTTCTTTCTACCAGGCTCTTCGGATGAGGATGAGGATGAGGATGGAGTCAGTGCTACAGCTTTCTTGAAGAAGAAACCAGAATCTTCTGGGGAGAGTCGAAAGTTCCACAAAAAGATGGAAGTAAGATTTTCCAGGGGTATCCTGGGGGTGATTTCCTCTCAGGATATTTAGGTCTTGGGAAAAAGAAATGTAATCTTATGGGATCCTGAGGTTTGGAGAGTGAGTGCAATCTGACTTAAGAACGGGCATCCTGTTGTGTTGGACACTAGGTAAATTAGGATCCAACTGCCAGGCCCTCCACAGTGCTGGGGAGCTGTGGGTACTCCCCTGGGTAATTTGTAATCTCCAGAGTTATAGTGGGCTGTTTTATCTGATACCCTGATTCCATGTTGCCAGTGGAAATGCCTGGAATGTGTGTCAGTGGGAGGAACAGAGAGTGCCTTGTCTTCCTCCTGATCCTCTCTTCTCTCAAAGGATGATGATGATGACTCTGAAGATTCTGAAGACGAAGAATGGGACACTAGTTCCACATCTTCTGATTCAGACTCCGAAGAAGAAGAAGGAAAGCAAACTGTTCTGGCCTCAAAGTTCCTTAAAAAGTAAGGAAGTAATGGCTTTGGGGATACACGGGAGGGTTAAAAAGCCTTCAGTCATTCGGAACACTGTTGCCCTTTGCTTTCATAGTCCAGGTAGAAGCCCACTTCTGCTCTTTTATAGCAGGATTTTAGAATCAAGTACACGGTTGAAAGCTAGTATGGCTTGAATATAAGATTTGAAGGCTCCAGAGTTCAAATATTTAACCATACTCTCAATAAAAATATCACTGTGGCATCTCTTGGTTATGTGATAGTCAGCAAGCTGTACCTTTCAATCTTTAGTTTATTGCATCTGAAATGGGCAGGGGCATCACTGCCCAGGAGAGCATAGAGGGAAGCTGCATAGGGAAGAGGGAAGCTGCATAGGGAAGCAGCTCAGCTCAGGACTGGCATGTGGTGGGCCCTCGGTGATAGCTGCTATTGTGTTTGCCCTTCCTCATAATCAGCTTCTCAGTGCATAGTATGCACAGTGCAGCAAGCCTTAGTAAATCTAACTGCAGTGGTCAGAGGCTGAAAGAACCTAATGGGGCTCTGTCACCAGTCTTAGCTTTAGTAGCTCTGTGGTTAGGGAAGTGAGAGAGCTCAGTGAGAACAGTGCCTCTAAAGGAGCGCACTGCGCTGCAGGTGCTCCCTGGGATGCTCTGCTGGTTTGGGAAGTTTGAATTACATTGCTATAGAGAACAGTGAATTCTTCCACAATAGAAAGGGCTAGACATAAGCTAAAGAATGTTGGTAGGCATTTTGTTCAGAGGCATTTTTCATCAAGTGACAAGACTGATCAAGTTTGATCAAACATTGTTATGTCTCTTTGGAGGGTTTACAGACTTACACTACTAGTACATTAGAATCTGAAAAGTTTTACCAAGATAGACATATTTAATGTTCTGTAATTATCTTTAACTTTCAAGTTTACTTAATCTTATTATTTTGTTTTCACATATGGCTGTGCACCACGTTTGTGCCATGCCCCTGCAAGCTAGAAGGTGGTTTTGGATCCCCTGAGCCTGGAATTACAGACTGTTGTGAACCACTACATGTGTGCTGAGGATCAAACTTGGGTTCTCTGGAAGAGCAGCCAGTGCTTAACCACTGAACCATCTCTCCAGCCCCTCAAAATTTTATTTTTGTGTTTATGTGTAGTGTGTGTTTGTGTGTGGTTGTATGTGTGTGTGTGGAAGTCAGGGGGTATACTTTGGGTGGTATATTCCTCAGGAGCCATCCAGCTTGGTAAAATTTTTGTTTTGTTTTGAGACAGAATCTCACTGTCTCCGGTCAGAGTAGCCTGGAACTCAGAAATCTGTCTATCTGCCTCCTAAGAACGGTGATTGAAGGCTGTGTGTGATACCATGCCTAACCTTGCCATATTTTTTAAGACAGGGTTCTTCCACTGTCCTTTAGCTTACTGAGTAGTGTAGGCTTCCTGGGCTGTGAGCTCCAGGGATCTTCTGTCTCTGAGATCTGAGATTACAAGCAGGTGCTACCACACCTGGCTTTTTTGTGTATGGGGCAGGGACACGGATTTATAATATATTATTTCTCCCTTCCTTTCCTTCCAAACCTTCATGTATCATCCTTTTTCAAATTCTTATTTTTTTCCATTAATTGTTGTTACACACATAGGTATAGGGGTATGTGTCTGTGCTTGTGTTGGGAATCAAACCTAGATCTCATTTACACAACAAGCATGTTACTGGGTCATTTCTATTTCTCCAACCCTCAAAAAGTACTTAAAAATCAGAGAAAAATTAAGTGTAGGACATCATAAACACGATCTGACTTTCAGTCATGTGCAATTATGCCTTTGGGTTTTTCCTCTTGTTGTGTTTTTAACATGAGATTTACCACTTTAAACATTATTAAGTATCTATTTTGCTATTAATTACATTTTCATGATTGTTCTAGTCATCACCCCTGTCTCCAGAACTTGATCTCTGTTTTTCTTCCCCCCCTCCCCCCTTTGGTTTTTCAAGATGGGGTTTCTGTGTGTAGACTAGGCTGGCCTTGAATTCAGAGATTTGCCTACCTCTGGGGTACCACTACTACCTGGCCTTTATCTCTTTTTCATTTGGCAAATTTACTTACAGTTATTAAGGTATTGGGTTGGTTACTGTTTGTTTATGAATTGTGTTTTCTGTTTGGCCTTGCTTTTGTTTTGTTGGGGCAGGGTTACCTGTATCCAGGTTGGCCTTGAACCCCTGAAATGCTTTTACCTTCCATACCTGGATTATAGGGATGTTTCTCCACTCTTGACTTTTGACTTCTTTGAAGTTTTTAATAGCTTTAATCAGGTATAATTGTATGTGTTCACTCACTGGTTCAAAACACTTGTTCTATTGCAGTGGACCTAGGTTCAATTCCCAGCACCCACATAATAGCTCACAACCATATGTAATGCCAGTTGCAGGAGGGTCTGATGCCCTCATCCTGACTTCAGCAGGTAGTAGACATGCACATGATGTACATACATGTGTGGAGGCAAGACATTTAGATATACAAAATAATTTAAACACAAAAAAGATATAACTATACTGAGATACGATGTGTCTTAAGAAATGTCAAACTCTGCCGGGCAGTGGTGGCGCATGCCTTTAATCCCAGCACTTGGGAGGCAGAGGCAGGTGGATTTCTGAGTTCAAGGCCAGTCTGGTCTACAGAGTGAGTTCCAGGACAGCCAAGGGCTATACAGAGAAACCCTGTCTCGAAAAACCAAAAAAAAAAAAAAAAGAAAGGAAAGAAAGGTCAAACTCAAATTATAGATCTCTTGACTTTGGATTCAAAAGGTGAATTCTTTTTACTTTTTTTTAAAGTATGAACCACAGTATTCTTAGTACTAAGTAAAACTTCAGTGCAAAAAAAACGAAGTTGATTGGAAGCACTGATGATAAGTAGCTCAAACTCCTTTAGTCTCAGAACCTCGGGCATGATGTATATTCTCTGTAGACCAAGAGAATTCAACTTACTGAGCATAATTGGCATATTTACAAAGTGTGAGAAATGAGTTTGAGCCTATGGATGTAGCTTAGTTGATAGACTGCTTGCCTAGTAGGAATGAGGTCCTGGGTTTGATCCCTAAGCTCTGTGAAAATTATTGGTGGTATACACCTGTAACCCCAGCATTTGGGAAGAGGAAGCCTCAGAGGTGAGGAAAGGACTTGTTCATTTTCTCCCTCATCTCCTGTCAGGGCACCCACCACAGAGGAGGACAAAAAAGCAGCTGAAAAGAAACGGGAAGACAAAGCCAAGAAGAAGCATGATAGGAAGTCTAAACGCCTGGATGAGGAAGAGGAGGACAATGAGGGCGGGGAGTGGGAACGGGTCCGAGGCGGCGTACCACTTGTTAAGGTGAGCATTTTAAAGGGATGTGTATAGAAGGTGCTCACCTGCTGGGAGTGGGAGGAGCCTAAAGCTAGAACAGGTTCCCGTTGACATTTGTGTAACAAAATATGTTTTTAACCAGGAGAAGCCAAAAATGTTTGCCAAGGGAACTGAGATTACTCATGCTGTTGTCATCAAGAAACTGAATGAGATTCTACAGGTCAGAGGCAAGAAGGGAACAGACCGGTAAGATGTGCAGACTTGGGCATAGCTACTTTTTTATAGTTTGAAAGCTTTCTTTACAGCACAGTTAAACATTGATGCAAGGGGACATTACTCTATTTTGAGAGAATCTTATCTATGCTTGTATACTGGGGACCTACCTGTCTATTTCTTGTTGTGTGCTCTTTTATAACTTTGAACTACTGAATTTCTGTTGCAGTCTGTTACTATATGTCTGTAGTTACTATATGTCTGTCCATCCTAGTAATCAGATAGGATGGAAAGAATAGGTAGCCCTTAAGGTTGGCTAGCATTACTAGTGTTTCTTTGGGGAGTTTAAAAGAGAAGCAAGGGTTGGGATATAGCTCCATTGGTAGAGTGCTTGCCTAGCATAGTGAAGCCCTGGGTTTGAGTCCTGGCGTCACATAAAACCAGGTGTGATGTTACACAGCTATAATGCCAGCACTTGGGTGGTGAAGGTAAGAGATCAGACCTTGCTACATAACATGCTCAAGGCCTGCCTGGACTACATGGAACCTTGTCTTCAGAATACATAAATAAGAAAGAAACCCATATGCAGATGGTAAAAACATGTGGAATTGTCTGCTTTGCTGGTCTAAAGAGGATACCCTGCATAACAGGATGAGACTGGCTGATTTATCTCTAGAGCCTTACCCAGTTCTGTGTCCCTCCAGTGCCACCCAGATTGAATTGCTCCAGCTGCTGGTTCAGATTGCTTCTGAAAACAACTTGGGGGTGGGTGTCATTGTCAAGATCAAGTTCAATATCATTGCCTCTCTCTACGATTACAACCCTAACCTGGCTACATACATGAAGGTGAGAACAACAAGAGCACTGGGGTTGAGCTGGGGGTGGTCAGAGGTACCTACTGTCTAAAGGCCTGAGGCCTACAGCAGTCTTGTGCTTTGAAGGCCCTGTGATTCTTGGTGAAAGGATTCTTTTAAAATGTCACTTACTACATCCCTCTAACTTTGTCACTTCATCTCTTGACAGCCAGAGATGTGGCAAATGTGCCTGGACTGTATCAATGAACTCATGGATACCTTGGTTGCACATTCCAACATCTTTGTTGGAGAGAACATTTTGGAAGAGAGTGAGAACCTACACAATTTTGATCAGGTAAAGAGAGGGATTGGTAGGCTAACTGGGAAGGCATGGTAGAGACAGGAGTTGAGATTAGGATACAAACCTGGATTAACTGTGTTCCTTCTTTGCATAATTCTTTAGCCACTGCGTGTACGAGGCTGCATCCTAACTCTGGTGGAGCGAATGGATGAAGAATTTACCAAAATAATGCAAAATACTGATCCTCATTCCCAAGGTAAGCCTAAGCAAACAGGGACTTTGGTGACAGGAAAAGTACAGGAGATAATACTAATCATTAGCATTATATAAAGTCAGAGGCGCATGCTGTATTTATAGGCCCTGTTGCCCAAGTTGGCAATTCAGGTGCTTCCCTAAGCATTGAGATGATAAGCTCATGGAAGCGGATGCTGTTTTTAGGGTATAAGTGTAGAGGGGAAACCAGAATGGTTGGATTGCTGGGGATGGATGGTTGGGAAAGTCGGTATTCATGTCTGAGATGAGGGTGGGTGTCCTTACAGAGTATGTGGAGCACCTGAAGGACGAAGCCCAAGTATGTGCCATCATTGAGCGTGTGCAGCGCTACCTGGAAGAGAAAGGTACCACTGAGGAGATCTGCCAGATCTACTTGAGGCGCATCCTGCATACTTACTACAAGTTTGATTACAAGGCCCATCAGCGTCAGCTTATTCCTCCTGAAGGGTCCTCAAAGGTGAGATTACTTGATAATCATGAGGAGCAAGAGAAGTGTGAATTTATCCTCCTTATCTAGTAGGCCTTGATGATAATGTCTTCTATCCCCAAGAGACTTCTGAAGTAGGAAGGGGTATGGGGTCGCAGGGTTTGCAGTGATGTTGGAAAGAGTCCCTTGTTTTGTTGCTAGAGCCTAAGCCATTTAAAACCATGGTCTTTGCTGGATAGCTATTGCTAACAACTTCCCATTCCTCTAGTCTGAGCAAGACCAGGCAGAAAACGAGGGTGAGGACTCAGCTGTGCTAATGGAAAGACTGTGCAAATACATCTATGCCAAGGACCGTACAGACCGGATCCGTACCTGTGCCATCCTCTGCCACATCTACCATCATGCTCTCCACTCCCGCTGGTATCAGGCCCGTGATCTCATGCTCATGAGCCACCTACAAGACAACATTCAGCACGCAGATCCTCCAGTACAGGTAGGTAGGTGAAGGGGACATCTGGCCTGCCTTAGGTAAATGGACTCTACGAGAATTACCACGTGTTTAGATAGTGTATACCCAGACAGGTTTTGTTTTTTTCTAAACTGTTTGTTTGTTTTCTTGCTTGCTTATTTGTTTATTTTCCTACCTAACTACCTAGTATCTGGTTCAAAACATTAGGAGCTGATCTTTTCTAGAAAAGATAAAAAGGATCTTTGAAGCAATTGTTAAATTGGGAGGAAAGGGTCCTAGATAACTGGGCCGTATTGGGATATACTAGAGTGAAATTAGCAGGATTCATGACAGAAGGGGAGCCAGCAATAACTTGAGGACCTTTTTATATAGAAAAAATACAGAAAGCTATATCTGAGGTGTAGTTCCCTCTTGTGTATATTTAAAACAAGTGGCAATTTATATTTGATGAACCTGTCTAATAATGGTGGTGAGGGGCACTTGTGCCATGGCACATGTGTAGGGGTCAGTAGACAATCTGGTGTGTGTCCTCACCTTCCGCCTTGTTTGATGGAGAATGTTCCCAGGACTCTCCTGTATCTTATCTTCCTGTAGTAGCAGTGTGATTATAGATGCACTCTTCAGCATTGGCTATTAATGTAGTTTCTGGGGAATTCTACTCTGATTTTCATGCTTGTATAAGTGAACCACACCCCACTGTGCCATTTCCCTAGGCCAATAGCAGTGGTTTAGGCAGTACCTTCTCTTTATTTTTTTATTTCATTGATGAAAAGCCAACTCTATTCCTTATTTTTTTTATATTTGAGTTTTCATGTTTTTATTATGGAATTGTAGGGATTCTTAATATATTTTAGATGACCACTCATATATCAGGCTTCAGATATTTTATTCTAGGCTCTAGTTTGCCTCTTGTCTTAGTTGTGCCTTTTTGATAGAGTACTTTATTATTATTTAATATATCTTCTGAATCACATCTAAATAAATCTTTGCTTAAAATTCATAGAGATGGAGACTGGAGAAATGGTTCAGTAGTAAAGAGCATGTGCTTTTCCAAAGGACCCAATTTCAGTTCTCAGCATTCATACCAGGCAGCTCGTAACCATCGGTAACTCTAGTTTCAGAGAACCTTACACATCTGGTTTTCAAAGCACCCGCACTCATATGCACAGATCCAAATGCAGGTACATACCTACACGTAATTTAAAGTAATAAAAATAGAGGCTGGAAAGATGGCCCACCAGTTAAGAGTACTTGTTCTCAAAGCCCAGCTCCCAGCATAATGGCTCGTAATCATCATCTGATATCCTCTGCTGACTTCTGCTGGCACCAGGTGCACGTGTAGGTACACATATGCACATGTAGGCAAAACATTTACACACATTTAAAAAGTATTTAAGAAGTTGTATTTTGAGGCAGGGTCCCAACTATGGTGCCCTGCGTGTCCTAAAACTCACTTTGGAGACCCACAGAGATCCACCTGCCTCTGCCTCCTGGATGCTAGGATTAAAGGCATGTGCCACCAAGCCCAGGTTAAGTTTTGATTTGATTTGGTTTGGTTTGGTTTTTGTCTGTCTGTCTGATTTGATTTTTCAAGATAGGGTTTCTCTCTTTGTGTAGCCCTAGCTATCCTGGAACTCATTTTGTAGACTAGACTGGCCTCAGAGATCTACCTGCCTTTACCTCCTGAGTGCTTGGATTAAAGGCATGGACCAAGACCCAACACTAGCTTTTAAGTTTTTTAAAGAATAAAGATAAATAAAATTCACGAGGGTATTTTCACCTTTTCTTTTTTGATAAGATTTTGTAGTTTTAATGTCTACATTTAGACTTAACTTAGACTTAACTAAGTTGATCTTAATATTCTCACGTGTGAGACTGGGTTCAGTTATCTTCCCTCACGTTGATACTAAGTTCTATCAGCATTGTTTGTAGCAGATACTCTCTTGCCTTATTATTTTGCTTAGTTGGTTTTGTGGAAAACTGCATAAAAAACATATGGCTGTCGGAGTGAAGCCCTTCTGGGCTCTCTGTTCTGTTCCACCGATTCTGATTTTTATCCAGCATTATACCAGTCCAACAGTCAACAATCAGTCTGTCTCTGTCTCTCTCTCTCTCTCCCCCTCCCTCCTCCCCTTCTCTCTCTCTCTCTCTCTCCCTTTTTCTCTGTGTGTATGTCTGTATCTGTGTGTGTATGTCTGTCTGTCTGTCTTCCTATGGTTTCTCGTCTTTACATCCTGCTTTATGTGTGCCTACTTCCTGGTTTATGGAAAGGTCTCTGACCAGTCTCAGCTACATCACTCTTGTTACTCAAGTATTCTTAGGTCAGTTATTCATCTGAACCACTGCATTCCCTTTTCCTGTGTGGACCTTACCCCTGGTTATCTGTATGACTTCTGTAATTCTTAGCTCGTCTTCAGTTCTTCTTTACCAACCCTCCATCACCATACATACACACTTTCTAAATTTTCCCCTCATTTATTTATTTTTCTCCATTCTCATAGTAATTTGTCCTGCACACTCCACATCTAGAATGGAAGGTAGGCCTTGGTAAACAGTTTGCCTATGGCTATCACCTCTGTCCTCTGTGCTTAGATCCTGTATAACCGTACCATGGTGCAACTGGGCATCTGTGCTTTCCGCCAAGGCCTGACAAAGGATGCACACAATGCACTTCTGGATATTCAGTCAAGTGGTCGTGCCAAGGAGCTTCTGGGCCAGGGCCTGCTGCTGCGCAGCCTACAGGAGCGAAATCAGGAACAGGAAAAGGTAGAGCGGCGACGGCAGGTGCCCTTTCACCTGCACATCAACCTGGAACTGCTGGAGTGTGTCTATCTGGTGTCTGCTATGCTCCTGGAGATCCCCTACATGGCTGCCCATGAGAGTGATGCCCGCCGACGCATGATCAGCAAGCAGTTCCATCACCAGCTGCGGGTGGGCGAGCGGCAGCCCCTGCTAGGTGAGTGTGGGCCTCTGTGGTCCTGTACGCTTCTTGGATCTTTGCTTGCCCATAAGCGTTAAGAGAAGCTCGTGGAATAACTTCCTCACAAGATGACTGTATTTGATTCATATTTTATATTGATGCCTCCTCTGCCTGGCACAATCTCTGAGAAATAATAATTTATTATTCACGACATGATGAATTTGAGGTCAGCCTGCTCTACAAAGAAAGTTTCAGGACTAGTTAGTAATCTGCTCTTTTTTTCTTTTTTTAAGGTTTATTTATTTATGCAATTTATACATATGGGTGCTCTATTTGCATGAGTGCTTACATGTCAGAAGAAGGCATCAGATCCCATTATAGATGGTCCTGAGCCACCATGTGTGTGCTGAGAACAGCCAGAGCTCTTAACCACTAAGCCATCTCTCCAGCCCAGTAATCTTCTCTTAATAAGACAAAGTTTATTAAATTTGTATTAATGATAAAACACGTGATACATAAGTACTCTTGTTACCTTAAACCTGATGGTAAGACTGCAGTACAGAGAGTTTAAATGATTTGTCCTGTTTAGTGAGGTTCATATGTGCCGCTTTCCTTTTATTCAACTTTACAAACATTATCTTTCAGCCAAAACAACCATAATAGAGTTTTTTTTTTTTATCATTCAAGAATTTTAACATTGGTTTCTTTAATCAGTGTTTTGTTTTAAGGCAAAGTCTTGACTGTATGGCCCTGGCCTTCCATGTAAACCATGCTGGCCTTAATCTCATAAAGGTTTGCCTGCCTTTCTCTCCCCAGTGCTGGGATTAAAGGTGTGTACCAAGCTGATTTTTTTTTTTTTTTTTTTTAATAAGTGTTGCTGCTGTGCTGGAGATGACTCAGTGGTTAAAAGTGCTTACTCTGCGTTCATGAGGACCAGAGTTTGGATCCCAGCACCCCTGTAACAAGCTGGGTATCCCTGTAACTCCAGCTTCATGTGGACAGAGATAGGAGGATCGATGAGGTTTGCTGGCTTTCCAGCCTAGCCAGGAGGGAGCTCCAAGCTCAGGACGAGAGCCTGCTTCAAGGGAGTAAGTGGAGTGAAGAAATCATCTGTCTGATTTTACCTCTCAAGTGCTGGACTTAAAGGCACACACCACCACAACAGGCAAAGAACAAATGAGATGGTGCTAAGGATGGAACCCAGGGCCTCGAATGCCAAACAAGCATTCTGTGCTTGTGAAATGTTCTCATTCAGGGAAAGGAAGTGACTGTACCTTCCTATGCAGTGGTTCCTGGAAGGGCTTGAGGGAGCCAGGCTCCCTCTTCACAGTCATCTCCCCTTCCATGTTGTTTCTTTGTTACTCTTGCTTAAATGGCATGCTCAAGTGCAGATGCCATTTAGTCAGTTTTTATGTGGCTTACATAGAGATGCTTTATTTTCTGGGGAAACTTCCAGTGAAAATCTGAATTTCTGTGTGTCTTAATAAAATTTTGTCAGATCTAATAGCCTTAGGCCTGCCTTCCCATGGAGCTCACTTTGTAACAGCTATAAAAGGACTGACTTTCTGACTCATCATAGTCCTGACTCTGTTATGCATAATGGGGTCAAATGCCAGTTTCTCCCTCAAGCCTGATCATGCACACCTTAGTGCTTGGGAGACTGAGACAGGAGGCCCTCACGTTTGAGGCTCTCCTTGGCTACATAACCAGATTGCTGGGGGGGGGGGACGACGACACACACAGTATGTCTTCAAGCTTTGAACTCTTGTTTGTTTGACTTATAGAGATACTCTTTTAGTCTCTGACCTTGCTTAAATACCTTACACTGGTTTGTGTAGTTTGTATGCACATCTACTTGGAATTTAGAGGACAGCTGTAGGAATGAGTTCTGACAGGTTGCCATGTATAAAACAGATTGGTCTTGAACTCACAGATCTGTGCTCCACTGCTGGTTCAAAGGCATGTTGTCACCATGCCTGGCTAACCTTGTCTTTTTTTAAAGTGGTAAAGTGGGGCCTGATCCTAATGCAAGCTCGCCAGTGTCTGCCATATTCATAGAAGCTTTCCATTCCCAGACTTGGAACTTTTGTGTTTTTTCTCTAAATGCCAGTTACATTCTGGCTTATCCCTCAAGCCTGAGTTCCTAATCAGTATGTAAAACCCTGTGCTTTTGCAGACATCATTCTAAGTTGAGACCAAATATATTTGTCTTAAAGTTCTTTGTAAATTTTTTTTTATTTTTAGGGGGATCACACATGAGCCATAGATACATGTAGCCATCACAGGATGCCTTACCTTCCACCATGTGGATACTGGAAATTGAATTTAGGGCATCAGGCTTGCCTTCAAACACTTCAACACTGAGCCATCTCTTCAGTCCAAACCTAAACTTTTTTTTTTTCAAAGAATTATTCATTTATTTTATGTATTTGAGTACACTGTAGCTGTCTGTCCTCAGACACACCAGAAGAGGGCATCAAATTCCATTACAGATGGTTGTGAGCTACCACGTGGTTGCTGGGAATTGAACTCAGGGCCTCTGGGAAAGCAGTTGGTGCCCTTAGCCGCTGAGCCATCTCTCCAGCCCCCAAGGCTAAACTTTTTAAGGAGAATAAATAAGCCACTTTCAAGAAAATAAACTAAGCCGGGCAGTGGTGGCGCACGCCTTTAATCCCAGCACTTAGGAGGCAGAGGCAGGTGCATTTCTGAGTTTGAGGCCAGCCTGGTCTACAGAGTGAGTTCCAGGACAGCCAGGGCTACACAGAGAAACCCTGTCTCAACCCCCCCCCCCCCCCCCCCCCCAAAAAAAAGAAAGAAAGAAAAGCTAATAACAATGCATGGTTATAGTGGAAATCATAAAAATTACATAAGAATAAGTGAAGTTGAATTGGGTGTCATTTCATGCCTGTGATTCCAGAGTTCCAAAGTTAAAGACAGATTATTAAAGAATTTGAGGCCAGCCTTGGGCTGCACATAGTAGTTCTAGGCTACCTTGCTCTTCAGAGTAAAATTCTCACATTTTTTAAAAGTGAAATTTGGTAAATCCTATCTTTCCTTTTTTTTGGAAGCAGGGTTTCTCTGAGTAGCTCTGGCTGTCCTGGAACTTGCTATGTAAATAAGGCTGGCCTCAAACTCAGATCTGCCTGCTTCTACCTCCTGAGTTCTGGGATTAAAGGTGTACACCACCATACCTGGCTCAAACTTTTAAAATTTGTGTGCTTGTCTGTGTGCATTTATGTGCAGCATATGGTGTGGGTGCTGGCAAGGCCAGAATAGTGTATCAGATTTTCCAGAACTTCAGTTATAAGTGCTTGTGGATGCTGACAACAGAACCTAGGTCCCCTTCAAGAGTAGTAAGACTCTTTAGCTGCTGCAGAGCCATCTCCAGCCCCATGTGCCCAAAAGAGCAAAAAGAAGGTCTTTTGGAACAGAGGGTTGTGAGCCACCTTATAGGTACTTGGAATTGAACTCTGGTTCTCTTGAAAAGTAGCCAAGTACCCTTAACCACGGAGCCATCTCTCCAGTCCCTAGTCTTTTTGTTGTTATTTTGTTGGGGTTTGTTTGTTTGTTTATTTTTGAGAGAGTTTTTCTGTGTAGCTCTAGCTGTTCTGGAATTCAGTCTGTAGATCAGGCTGGCCTTGAACTCACAGAAATCTGCCAGCCTCTGATGGAATTAAAGGCATGCTCCACTGCTGCTCAGTGACTTTCTTTTTTTTTTTTTAGAATTATTTATTTATGAGTACACTGTCACTGTCTTCAGACACACCAGAGGAGGGCATTGGATCCCGTCACAGATGGTTGTGAGCCACCATGTGGTTGCTGGGAACTGAACTCAAGACCTCTGGAAGAGCAGTCAGCGCTCTAACCACTGAGCCAGCCCTCCAGCCCTGTGACTTTTTTTGTAAGGTCAAGAACTTTAAGAGAATCTGATGAAAGTTGTGGGCCCTTTTCTAGGAAAATGTGCGCAAGGGTATACACACAACCATTTGTCGATAGTTTCCGGGGATTCAGCAGTCCCTTGAAGTGTGTTTACGGACTGGTTTAGTTCAAACCAAAGTGTCTCAGCTGTTAAGTGACTTTTACAGTCCTGCAGTTACTCAGTGGGAGCTGGGAAGGTCTCTAGTCTAGCTGTTTGCCCTTCTGGCCTCTGCTTCTCCCTAAACAATCCTCACAAGGGCAGGGGTCTTAAGTCTGTTTCCGTCCCGCCTTATTCTCACCCACTCAGGCCCTCCTGAGTCAATGAGGGAGCATGTGGTTGCTGCCTCCAAGGCCATGAAGATGGGTGACTGGAAGACCTGCCACAGTTTCATCATTAATGAAAAGATGAACGGGAAAGTGTGGGACCTTTTCCCTGAGGCTGACAAAGTTCGCACCATGCTGGTTCGGTGAGCAGTAAAGGGTGCCATGGTGGGTGGAAGAGAAAAGATTGGCTGGTCTCCTTCCTTCAGGACCTCACGCTTTTTTGTCCTTTCCTCACAGGAAGATCCAGGAAGAGTCTCTGAGGACCTACCTTTTTACCTACAGCAGTGTCTATGACTCAATCAGGTAAGATGGGCTTAGAGGCCCAGAGGGCCCCAGCTTTGTGGGCAGTGTTCCTAATGGCCCCGTTTCCTGCCTTTTTTCCTCAGTATGGAGACACTATCAGATATGTTCGAGCTGGATCTACCCACTGTTCACTCCATCATCAGCAAGATGATCATTAATGAAGAACTGATGGTGAGGGCCAGAGGTGGTAGATTGAGTAGGTACAGCTACAAAGAAGCCAGTATAGCCTGACCTGACTGTCCCTCTCACTCCTCTTAGGCTTCCCTGGACCAGCCAACACAGACAGTAGTGATGCACCGTACTGAGCCCACTGCCCAGCAGAACTTGGCTCTGCAGCTGGCTGAGAAGCTTGGCAGCCTAGTGGAGAATAATGAACGGGTGTTTGACCATAAGCAGGGAACCTATGGCGGCTATTTCCGAGGTGAGTGAGTGGTTCCGGCGCTCCATTGTCCCATGATCCTTGCACTGTTGTCTGTCACCAGGCGCTCACTCCCAGTCTTTTCTATCCATCTTTTATCTGCAGACCAAAAGGATGGCTACCGAAAAAGTGAAGGCTATATGCGCCGTGGTGGCTACCGCCAGCAGCAGTCTCAGACAGCCTACTGAGCTCTGCGCTTCTGTTGCCCCTGTCGCCCCGTGGCCAGACTACCTAGCTTTTTGTTCCTAAACTCACCCCAGTCATTAAAGGTTTGTTGAGAATTTATATAGTTGTTTGTTGTCTGCTTGCTGCCACATAGCTGCCTTGGACTCACTTGCCAATTATGTTTCTGAGTTTCCACCACACAACAGGCGCAAGGTTCAGATGCAGGATGAACTGACACGCCCTCCCTTCAGAGTTGCTACTCTTTGACATCAGCAGGAAAATGTCATAACATGTTACAACAAGAATATGAAGGAGGAGTTAGGTATATTGAACAGAGTGTATTGTAGGTGTAGTGTATGGAAGGTATAATGGGCCTAGAGCTGGGTAGGTAGTGAATCAGATCCACTGTTAACTAGTTTATAGCAAGTACCATAATCACAAGTAAGCATTGAGAAACTATTACTGAAATGTCTGAGCCTGTTACTATTTTTCTAATAATTTGTATGATTCCTGTTGTGTTTTACAAGTTTCAGTCTCCATAGATAGGAAGTTTTATTGTTTTTTGTTTGTTTGTTTTTTAAGATAAGGTCTTATGTTGCCCAAGCTAGCCTTGAACTCGTGATCCCTTCTGCTTATAGGTATGTGCCATCGTGCCTGCTTAGAAGCCCCTTTCTTACAGATGATTGTTATCTTTACAGTCATTTAAATGGCGTCTCATGTATCACAGGCTGGCCTCAAACCAAACTTCTGCTCCTTTTGCCTCCATCTCCCCAGTGCTCGGATTGCATGCGTGATCCACCATGCCTGTTTTATATGATGCTGGGATCAAAACCGGGTACTTGTACCTGCTAAGTGAGCATCTTAGCAACTGAGCTGCACCCCTTCCTCTGCAGACGGGTACCAGCAAGTTTGAGAAGCGTGGTTATGGGGGGGAGGAATAGAAAGTAGAGGAGGAAAGGCTTAATGCTTGGGACTTTTATAGGCAAAAAATGGGGAGGGATCAAAAAATGTAATTGTTTTTTGACACAGAGTTTGACTATGGTTTTCTATATAACTCAAGCTACTCTTGAGCCAGTATGCTTTGCCTTGAATCACTTTTTAAGATATTTAACCTTTGTTTGTTTGTTTTTTTTTGAGACAACATTTCTCTGTGTCGTTTTTCTGAATGCTGGAAGTAAAGGTATGTGCCACCACTAACTGGCCTTGACTGGCCTTGACTGTTTTATTTTGTTGTGTGCACATGTACACATGCAGCAGTGGATGTCAGAGGACAGGTTTTGGTAGTCAGTTCCTAGAAACTGAACGGAGCAACCAGCTTAGTGGCAAATGCTTTTACCTGCTGAGTCCTCTTAACCAGTTCTTGGATTGATTTTTTAAAAGATAGTGATGAAGCATTATAGTGAAATTGGAGGCAGAGAGCCAGCGCAGAACGCGGTGTCTACAGCCGGAGTGGTTGGATGAGAAGTAGGGGAAAGATGAAATCTGTGTGTACAAGCTCAGGTTCCAGTGACACACCGGACCCAGGAATAGAAGGAAGCAAGGGTGACAGATCCTCCCCTTAGATACAGGGCTGTTACCGTTATAGTAGGTGGGGTAATCCGAATATTCAGGCATATCCGAGGAAGTATGTAGGGCATGAGTTGGAACCTGTTGGGAGAAGTGTAGCAGAAGGAGAGGAGTTTGGGGTGTGCATGGGTGCACTGTAAGGTGCTCTGGCAGACTGAAACTGATGCAAACAGAGTAGTGAGGTGGGGCCCAGACTTTGAGGTTGGGTGACAAGTGTTGCATGAGGTAAGTTAATGGTAATTAAAAGGTTCTTGTTGAGGCCCATAGGAAGGAAAAGATGAAGTGGTGGTCATGGAAATTAAACTGCCTATTGGTAAATAACTGTGTGGACAACATACATCTAAACCACTGTATAAACAAAATGTAAAATTCACTCTTGACTAATAATGGTAAAAAACAACAAGCCAAGCAGTGATGGCTCACACCTTTAATCCCAGCACTTGGATGGCAGAGGCAGGCGGATAGATCTCTGAGTTCAAGAACAGCTGGAGCTACACAGAGAAACCTGTATTGAAAAACAAAAGACAAAACCAAAATGTGTGGACCAAATATGGCCCATGGATCGTGATTGGCTAACTCCTGGGTTTTTATTTGATAGCATCTGCTAAGCCTTAGGGACATGTGTAGGGGTGGGGTGTGGGGGGTGGTCCCTCCCAATGCAGACTTCAGTTTTTATAAAAAGCTCATTTGTATTCTTCAATTTGGAGAAAAATCACATGCGTTTTATATGACAACCATGATTTTGCAAATTATCTTCAAAAGAAACTAACAAATGTGAATTTGAGCGCATGTAAGATGAAATGATCAATTATAGCTCAGCACTGCTCTTCCAGAGTTCAGTTCCCAGCACTTACTCAGATAACTCATAACTACCTGTAGCTCCAGCTCCAGAGACATCCAACATCTCTGGTCTCTGCAGACACATGATTGTTGCATATACACACACATACATGCACATATAATGTAAGGAAAAATAAGTCTTTAAACAAGGATATGCAAAATTTTTTTAAAGATTATTTTATGTATGTGAGTATACTATAGCTGTCTTCAGACGCACCAGAAGGTGGCATCAGATCTCATTACAGATGGTTGTGAGCCACCATGTGGTTGCTGGGAATTGAACTAAGGACCCCTGGAAGAGCAGTCATTGCTCTTAACCACTGAGCCATCTCTCCAGCCCTATTTTTCGTTTTTTTGAGGTAAGTAAAAGCTCATGATTTTATTGTCTTCATAACAAAATCAGCTTAGACCTGGATCACATGGCCGTTTTTTTTACCTCACAGTTCAAAATGCTTGCATCTCCTAGTAGCCAGTGTTCTCTTAGAGTTAGGCTCAACACACGGAAGCCTCAGCACAATCTTTGTAGTGTTAGCCTGTCTGCAGAAAATAGGCTTAGTCCGCCCACCATAGCAACTCTGTTTCCTGTCCTAATGCTGCTTTCTTTCTCTGGGCACAGGAAAAATTCTTGTCTGTGCACTGTGTAACTTTGTGGGTTGGTTTCTTGCAGAATTTCTAGTGGGTCTTAGGAGTAGTCACCATGTTTGAGGATGAATACATGCATAGAAAGAAGAGGCAAGGCCAGCAATGGAAATTTATAGGAGGTGTCTCTATGTGCAAATTCTTAAAATTAATTTCTCAACCAAGCTTAAGAAAATGTAGGTGAAAAGGGTTGCTTTCCAAGTTGAGTTTGCTCAAGCCTAACTTCCACAGCAGTCATGAAGACAGAATCAAGAATCTACCTGCTGTGGGATTGAGGAATCATCCAGCCTGTGCTTTGTTTCTCACTGAGGATAGGTAGAAGTGAGAAAACACACAAGAAGTACTGTGAACTTTGCAAATGAAAAAGCAGACTGGGGGCTTAGAACTGGAAGCAATCCACACAGGTAGTAAATTTCCTGGTGATTTTCTTCTTTTTTTTTTTTTTTGAGGCTATTTTAAACTTTAAATTCAAAGTGCAAGAATCATGACAGGAGGACCAGGCAAAAGGATTCTGCAAGTTAGGAAGCATGTGTGGTAGGTGGGTCCTTTCCCTTCTCTAAGTGTAGGCGCCAGAGGCTGTGGGAACCAGGCTCTGGCAACTAGGAAAGTTGACAGCAGTGAGGGAGTCCCCACTTGTCTTTTCTAGTTTAGCCTAAGGTTGCAACTGTACTTGTGGCAGAGGCATCAAAAACTTTCAAACAACCCTGCCCTCTGGTAGATGTCAACTATCTACACATGTGAATAATTGAGCGTTGGTTTTTTATTTTGTTTGTTGTATGTTTGTTGTTTGAGATGGAATCCTGGCTGTCCTGGAACTCACTATGTAGACTAGCCTACAACAGCAAGAGAATTCTAGCTTATTGACAGTACTGTGCACCCCGACCAAGTAAGACCAGGACACAGTTTCAACACCAAAGTATCTGGTAGCCTGATTCAGATGCATCTAAATAAATGAAGTAGGGTAATTTTCAGATGACTCAATCTGTTTATATATAACTACCGTGTGTACACACACACACACACACACACACACACCATACATATAAAACAAGGAAAAAAATCTTGAGGGGTGTGCCAGAGAGACAGCCCAGCAGTTAAGAATGCTTGCTGTAGGGCAGGAGAGATGGCTCAGCGGTTAAGAGCACTGACTATTCCTCCAGAGGTCCTGAGTTCAATCCCCAGCAAACACATGGTGGCTCACAACCATCTGTAATGGGATCTGATGCCCTCTTCTGGTGTGTCTGAAGAGACAGACAGTGTACTCACATAAAACAAATCTTAAAAAAAGAATCCTTGCTGCTCTTCCGGAATTTGGTTCCTAGCAGCATGTTAGGCAGATCACAGCGTCTCTAACTCCAGCTCCAGAGTGCTTACATTCATAGACACCTATACTTAGGTGCACAGATGCTAACATCTACACATAGTTTAATAAGGATCTTTTTAAAAGAAAAATCAAAAACATGAGGCTAAGAGTAAGAGGCTAAGGAATTAGCCAAGTAGTGAGATTAAGAGAAAGCAGTTGCATACACTGGAGACACGGGGCAGGAGTACAGCTCAACAATGCGTGCCTGCCTGCAGTGCAGAAGGTAAGCATGCACATCTGACTTCCTGGGGTTCTACCTAAGACTGTTTGGAGTTACTTGGTTTTACTAAGTTGTCTGGGGGACCCTGGGTAATTCAAAGGCAGCTGCTGGCTAGTCTCAGCTGCTTTACCCACCTAGAGGAGGAGCCTTGCAATCTTCTAACTTTATGAGCTTCCTCAGTCCTGGGAGCATGTGGTTAGAAGGGAGTGGTCGCTCTGAAGCAAAGGTAAAGACACTTAGTCTTTCTGCTGTGGTAGGTCTCTATCACTGTGACCAAATCCTGAGAATTAAAGAGGGGAGAGGCTTGGATTTTAGCCTGAAGTTCTTAAGTCTGAATTCATGGTGTCTAGTCACTGCTCTGTTGCTATGAAGAGACACTGACCAAGGCAACTTACAAAAGAAAGCGTCTAACAGCCCACCTGCTGGCAGACACCTTTGATCCTATCACTAGGCAGCAGAGGCAAGTAGATCTCTGTGAATTCAAGACTAGCCTGGTCTATAGAATGAAACCAGAGACCCCTTCCCAATTTAGGATGGGTTCCCCACTGCATACTTAGGATGGCGTTTTAAATGATTTTTGTCATAATTTTGTTGTTGTTTTGGGTTTTTTTGTTTTGTTTTTTTTGTGTTGTTGTTGTTTTGAGACAGGGTTTCTCTGTATAGCCACCACTGCCCAGCTCTTTGCTAACTTCATTAAACTTTAGCTATTTGAGTCATGCAAGAAATTGTGATATCCTGTCATGATGGACTGGACAAGGATCAAGAAAATAAGTTTTCCTGTTTCTCCACGGCAATATTTATGGTTTTATAAAAGTCCCAGTCTCCAAATGGGCTGTATTTATGATTTAAAGTTTTATTTTGATATTAAAAGCTTCAATTAAAAAATGATTTTAAGGCTGAAACTTAATAGGAGTAAGACTATAAAATTCTAATCTTATAAAAGCTGCTAACTCACGCAGGGCAGTGGTGGCGCACGCCTGTAATCCCAGCACTCGGGAGGCAGAGGCAGGTGGATTTCTGAGTTCGAGGCCAGCCTGGTCTACTGCGTGAGTTCCAGGACAGCCAGGGCTACACAGAGAAACTCTGTCTCGAAAAACAAAAGGCAAACAACAACAACAACAAAAAAGCTGCTAACTTATCAAACTATTAAAGATGATTAAAATATGAAAATTAATGTTCAGTCATGTTGTAGATAACCAAATTCTTTAATGTAGTTCATATCTGGGACAAATTTTATTTAGCTTTCTATGTATGTGGTCAAGGTTAAAGCCTAAAACAACTAAAAACAAGTAAAATTTATTTAAAATCAGGTATACTTAATAAATTAAATGTTGGCCCTCAAACTCCTTAGATTTCTGCATAATATAGCATTAAAAGTGCAGGAAAGTTTGCTTAGCAGTGAAGAGTACTTGCTGCTCTTGTAGAAGACCTGTGTTCAGTCCCCAGTAACCCACAAAAATCTTTAACTCCACTTCTAGGGGACACAACACCCTCGTGTCCTCCATGGGCACTAGGAATGTATACATGTATACATGTAATAAATAAAATGTTTAAAAATGTTTACTAAAAATAGCTTTCCATGATAGAACTGTCAGCTCCTAGATGCAGCCCCAGAGGCTCCTTCAAAGATCACAGGACACAAATGATTGTACCTAAATTACAATAATGCTAACCACTGGCAAAGAACTGCCATGTGCTTCACCCGCCATGTGCTTCATCCTGCCCAAACTATGGATACTAGAGAATTGACTGCCCCTCTTTGCATCCCAGGGTAGGACAGTCTCTCAAGTTCCTCATCCATCAAAAATAAAATAAAAGGATCACAGATCTTCCAAGCCTGGCAAGTGAAGGCTAGTGTTGCCCTGTGTAGCAATAAAAGACTTAAAGCTGTCCTATGTGACTGCTGAAGACCAAGACCTCTGCCCACAAGACCACCATGGAGAAGCATAGGGTAACTGTCCCATTAAGTACGCCAATTTTATTGGATTATACTTCCTGCTCAGATTAATCCTCCTCAGATCTCTGACAATGTTGATGGCTAACTGTAGCTTTATTTAACTACAACAAGCACCCAGCTGCCTGGTCAGTCCATTTCATATATAAAAATCAGGCCTTTCTTTTTCTAGAGCTACTAGGTCTCTCGCTGAAAAAAGCAGATTAATTTACCTTGCTGACAGGCGTCACACTAAAAGATTTGGGGTTTCTAAAGGTTGCGACAGTCTTGAGAAACGATTTGGGTATAAATTACAAAGGCTAAGGATAAAAACCCCACCTACCCTCCTCCCCACCCCTGCCCTCACTTAGAAAACTGAACAAAGGAATGGTGCTAAAAGCCCAGTTCTGCACTTCTGACAGCCAATACAACCCTCCTTTCTGACATGGCCAGCCCACCCAAGAACCCACCCAGGGGCTTAGCTTTTGACATACCTGGGCACGGTCTCAGCTCCTGGCTGACACATCACCCCCTGTCTAAGATCTAAAACCTCCCTGCCTTAGCCCCAGTGTGACTTCCCTGGCTTCATTCTTTCGGACTAGTTAACACACCCAGGTGCAATGCCTAATAAACTTGAAATTATTGTAGAAAATATTCAATCTCAATTTGAGGTTTCTACCCCACCTTTGATTATTCAGTTCCTGGATAAAAGACACACAGCTTTTTTTTTTTTTAATTTTTATTTTGTTTATATTTTTCATATATATGTGTGTGGTGTGTGTGTGATTTGTTTTATGTATATGGGTATACTACATGTAGCTGTCTTCAGACACACCAGAAGAAGGCATAGGATCCCATTACAGATGGTTGTGAGCCACCATGTGGTTGCTGGGAATTGAACTCAGGACCTCTGGAAGAGCAGTCAGTGCTCTTAACCACTGAGCCATCTCTCCTGCCCTGACACACCACTTTTATATCTATAATAAGCCTTAATCCGCACTGGAGCTGGGCAGATATCAACCCTCCCTCTATGCTTTAGAATATATTTCTCCATCATTAACCCCATTCTGTAATCCGCCATGTTCCATCTGGGCAGCTCTTGACTCCAACTGGCTAGTCTTCCTGGCCATATATGTATGACTCACTTTCTCCATGGCAGCTTCCTCCTTTATCAACCTTCTCTCTCCTCATGGTCTCCTCAGACCCCAAGAACCCCGCCTTTCTCTCTTCTGCCCGCTGTTGGCTGTAAGCATCTTTATTCACCAAGTTATCAGGGATAACTTGAGGGTTGGGGGAGGTTACATAGTGTCACTTAGGTATGTCACTTGGGTACAAGCAGACTCTCTTGTACCTGGGGGGAACCAGGCCTGGGGGAAGTCAGTATTTAGCATTACAATATAAGCAGAAGATCACATCTCAACATTTATTTGCTTTTAAGCTTTTAATCTGGTCTGATCTGGCCTATGTTTGTGTCACAGAGAGAGGGAGTGGGAAGGAGAGACAGAGACAAAGAGGCAGAGAGAGAATACCTAAATAGTTTGGTATGACTAACTATTTTTGGCTTCTGGAACTTGCTTATGCAGATACCCAAAGATTGTTTGTGTAAGCATAATGTTATTGTGCACTGTGTAAAGATTACCCTTGTGTTATTCAAATGCTGGTTTCTGTGCCTCCCATATCTGGTTGCAAAACATTGCTCCCCAAATATTCTCTGATTAGTCAGTAAAGAAGCTGGTCAGCCAGTGACTGAGCAGAGGAAAGAACAGGGCTGGACTTCCTCTCAGCTGTGGGAGAGGAAAGGAGATCGAGGAAGGGGAATTCGCCACAGGGAGACACCATGAGAAAACACCTGAAGCCTAGAGAGCCAGACCAGTCCTGAAACACAGGGATCACTGAGATTTTGACTGGGGCATAGCCAGATTAGTTTAGAGGATTACAATAGAGTGATACTGCTCAGTTGTTGTGTCCTTAAAGCTTGTTAAATTAATAGTCCAGTCTCAATTGTCTGGGAGCTAGCTAGGTTAAGAGGAAAGCAACAAACACTTATTTAAAAGCCAATAACAGGTTTGAGTCACCTTAACCACTTAATTTGGGAAAACAGACTAGTTTTTGCTTGCTTGCATGGATACTGAAGGTCTTCTGGTTTTTCCCCTTTAAAATCCTTCCCTCAGCCGGGCAGTGGTGGCGCACGCCTTTAATCCCAGCACTTGGGAGGCAGAGGCAGGTGGATTTCTGAGTTCCAGGCCAGCCTGGTCTACAGAGTGAATTCCAGGACAGCCAGGGCTACACAGAGAAACCCTGTCTCGAAAAACCAAAAAAAAAAAAAAAAAAAAATCCTTCCCTCAACCCCTTTCTCACAGATATCTCAAATTTACCTAATATTGTTCATCCTGCTAGCAGATAATAAATCTTTAATTATAATTAGATTGAGCGTACAGTCTTTTCCTGGGGGTCACAAACTTCCTAACAGTTGAAGTCAGTGAAACTGGGAATGTCGGCCTGTGATCCTATAATTCAGGAGTAGAGGCAAGAGACACTCAAGGATAGCCAGACACGGTGGCACAGGCCTGCTGCCATCCAGCACTCAGGAGGGAGATGTGGGCAGACCTCTGTTTAAGGCCAGCCTGTTCTACATAGTGAATAGTGAGACCTGTCAAACATAAACTGCCTGGGGATATAATTTAATATTCCAGTGGTTGCCTAATGAGGGAGGCCTCAGGTTGCCTAGGCATGGCCATTTTTATTTTTCTACATTTTATATATTGTTTATCTTGCAAAAACTAGAGAGAGCTCTTTGATCAGAGCTTCAGCAGTCTCTGACCCTTTATCTGAGTTCTTTCTTTCCTCCCCGTCCTTGTGACCTGGATTTGCCCCAAGAATATTCCTCCCAGGCATCATCTGGTGCCTGTAATTGGGGCCTGTGCCCAACAAGAAATAGAAGGCTTCTGGACAGGGAGGGTCACTAGCTTGTCACCTCCCTAGCACCTCAATTCTTTGACTAGGATTCAATAAAGTAAACTTGCCTGTTTCTTTCATTTGTAAAAACAAAATATGGTGGTTTGAATATGCTTGGCCCAGGGAGTGGCACTATTAGAAGGTGTGGCCTTGTTGGATGAAGTGTGTCACTGTGGGGGTGGGCCTTGAGACCCTAGCTGCCTGGAATTCAGTCTTCTGTTTACCTTTGGAACAAGATGTACAACTCTCAGTTCCTCCAGCTAAGCCTGGATGCTGCTTAGCGCCGTGACGATAATGGACTGAACCTCAGAACCAGTAAGGCAGCCCCAATTAAAAGTCCTTCATAAGAGTTACCTTGGTGATAGTGTCTCTTTACAGCAATGGAAACCCTAACTAAGACACAAAGCTAAAAACACAAAACAAAACACAGGGCCAGAAAGATGGCTCAACAGATAAAGGCACTTGACGCCCTGCCTGATGACTGGACTTCAGCCCCTGGGACCCACTTGGTGGAATGAGAACTAAAACTAAAAGTTATCCCTGTTCTCCACAACAGCAGTGTTGTGTGCTCATAGCATGCACACGCACATACAAATATATACATGCTCATACCTGCATACACACATGCACACTCATACACAAATACATGCAAATGTGCACATACACATACATACACTTGTGCATACACATGCACACACACAAAGTAAATGTGATTCTTACAAAAAGCAATAATCCCCACTCAAGCAATTAAGCCCTAAATGCTGGAGTGTGGCCCAGACTCTTGTGATGCTCTGTACAAATAATTAGTATCTAATTCCCAGTGACCCAAAACAACCAGTCTCAGAAAGGCAGGCAAATGGTATTACAAGATTTACTACTTAGATCTCTGTCCACCTATTCATATATGGTCTACACTCATGACTCATGAGATAAGGCCAGGTGAATTCTGTATGTGGATTCAATTCCCTTTCAAGGGTGATTTTTAAGAATTGGCTTGGCCGGGAGGTGGTAGCATATGCTGCAGACAGATTTCTGAGTTCAAGGCCAGCCTGGTCTACAGAGTGAGTTCTAGGACAGCCAGGGCTACAAAGAGAAACCCTGTCTCGAAAAACAAAACAAAAACAAAGGCCTGAAGTGTAAGTGTGTGTGTGTGCGCGTGCATGTGTGTGTGTGTGTGTGTTAAATGAACTGCCCCTTCTCCCTCCACGTGCATGCACATGCTGCGGCATGAGTGTGGAGATCAGGGGGAATCAGTTTTCTTCCTCAATCTTGTGAGTCCTGGGGATGGAACTCCGGTCACCAGACTTGTCACAACTGTCTTTACCTGCTGAGCCAGTTTGCTGGCTCAGTAGGTTCTTTGTAATACTTTTTAAATCAGCGAACCAACAAGATGACTCAGCAGATGAGGGTACTCCCTATTGAAGCCGGGCAGTTCAAGTCCTGGAACCCATGTAGAGATGGAAGGAACTGAATCCATGATTGTCCCCGACTACTTACTGGAACTATATGGCTGCTCAGGGGATGAGTGGAAGGGGGAGTTGGAGGTGCGTGGATAAGGAGACATTGAAGTGTATGGAATTGTCAATGACGAAAATTATTGAAGAATAAATAAAAAGATTCAAGAATAAAGTAAAAAGGCAACTTTTTTGGGGGGGGGGGTGTTCGAGACAGCTGGCCTCGAACTCAGAAATCTGCCTGCCTCTGCCTCCCGAGTGCTGGGATTAAAGGCATGCGCCACCACTGCCTGGCAGAAAGGCAACTTTTATGTCAGGCCTGCCACTGCCTCCCAAGTGCTGGGGTTAAAGGTATGCACTACGATACCCAACTTTTAAGGTGTGTGTGTGTGTGTGTGTGTGTGTGTGTGTGTGTGTATGCAGATGCTCAAGGAGACCAGACCCTACCCTTCTGGAGCTGTAGTTACAGGAAGTTTTGGGACACGACATGAGCACTAGAAACCCAACTCAGGTCCTCTGCAGGATCAGTACGAACTCTTGTTACTGCTGAGCCACCTCTCCAGCTCCATCCCCACACCTACAACACACACATTTATTTGCTTGTTTGTTTGTTTGCTTTAGGACAAGGTTTTTGGGTCTCTGTAGCTCAGGTTTGCCTAGATCTGGCAATCCTCCTTCCTTGGTTTCTCAAGTACGGAGATTACAGATTAGCAACACCAATGTCCAGCTCTACTTCATTTTTTAAGCTAAAATTTACCTGGTTTAATTCCTATGTGGAGCCAGACATAAATGATTAATAATGTTGGTTCAAGATCGTATTGACAGTAATATACACCAGGGCAAAACACTCACACATGTAGAATAAATGTTTTATTTTTGAGAAAAGCTCTCATTATGTAGTTTTGGCTAACCTGGACCCCATTGTAGACCAGGTTGGCTGTGAACTCAGAAATATCAGCCTGCTTTTGTCTCCCCAACACTGGGACTAAAGGCATGTGCCATCTCACTTGGCAAAATAAAAAACAAAAGCAAAACAAAACCCAAACCAGATTTTAGGAATATTTTCTGATGATTCTGAATGATATTTTGAAACATGTCAAAATTTGGCTCAAATTTATGAACTTATATGGACATAATGTTGTTTCTAAGCAAGAACAGCTACTAAGATAATGCCTTCCATGCTTCTAGTAGACTAAACCTCAGAAACTGAAAGCTCAATTAAATGCTTTCTTTTATGAGTTGTTGTGGTCATGGCTGCTTTGCACAGCAACAGAACCCTGGCTAAGACATAGAGACAATTCCTTATTGCTAATGGGTCTCCTATGGAATACCTACCACAAGTAGACAGATTGTTGTCCTGTGTGAGAATCTAAGTACTGCTCTGCAGCAGCTTCCCCCCTTCGGCAGACACCCACAAAACCCTGCTAAGACATCGTCTGTGACTCCCTACCTAACCACGATTGCTCACCTGGATTGTGAGTTTACACCAAAGAGTGCCACACTGTGTTCTTATCCTACCTCAGATTCAGAGAACCTGGTTGCAGGCTCTTTCTGTAAACCCTCATCATCAGAGCTATAGCAGACTTTTCTGTCCCACAGGCTCAGACGCTCTCAAGACCCCATCATGCTGTCTGCCTCTAGTGCCGAGCCTGAAATCTGTTCAGAGCTTCTACTTGTTGTTGTCCCTCTCTCTATGTGTCCACAGTATTAATGACTTTTCCAACAAACTCCCTAGTCCTCAGTTATCTGTCCTGGTGTCCTCTCTCACACCCATGACTACGACCTGGTGACTGGGACAAGCACCCCCTCCACTGAAAAGGATTACATTTTGGGTACTTCCTCTCTTTCAGGAGCTGTCTCTATATTTCAAATTTCCAGGATACTTACTAGTCTCTAGACCAGCTAAGAATCTCAGCACTAGATCATGTGGCTTGGTTCAGGACCAACCTAGACCATACGCATTGGAGGACACACAACTTTATCTTCGACCTTGGGGCTAGAGGGCCCTTGCCTCTCTTGCTCTTCTCCACTTGTTTATCAGTGCACCTCATGGGTGCCATTTAGTCTCAACTCCCTAAGGGCCCTTCTCTTACATGCCTTTTACATAATCTCAAAATGCTTTGTCCCGGGAGCCAGAGTCTTGGTGCTCCTAAAAGGCTGTCACCTAAGTCCGTAAGTACTCAAAGAAAACAGATACACGGTAGCAGCAAATGATATTTCCTTACCTTTTCCAGCCTTCCCTCCCCACTCCCCACTCCCAAAACCTTTCACTAAGCTGCTCCTCCCTTTGCCAGCCTCCAGCTGCTTTTCTCATAAAAATAAAATAAAATGAAATAAAATCTGCCATTGCCGGTTGCCTCTGCCGGTCTCTCTCCGTACCACCTAGCACTAATTCCCTAAAGTGCACCCTTCTCCGTGCAGACGCCTGTCAAGGAGGCTCAAGGACCAGCCTCAGCCTCTCCGAAATGCTGATACAAACCAACTCAGAAATCATGCCCAGACTAGCAAGCCCCTCTCGCCTGCCCTCCACTCACCGCAGCCTTGCTTTCCAACTGCCTTGGGTCCCTCGAGCTCTGGTCACGTCGCACTCCCTCAACAGCCGGGTCAGCTCCCACCAGCTTTCTGGGTTAGACTCTCCCACTGCGCCTTCCTGGCGCCGCTGGCATAGTAGCTCTGGTCAGCGCTCCTGCTCCCCTGGTGCTCCGCATGGGGGTGGGGGGTGGGACGCTAAAGCCCCTGTCGGATGCCTGCCGCTTTCTTTCCTCCCTGCACAATTCATGCCAAGAATTTAAAGCAGGTTCATACTGTTAGCATGTAAAAAACTTGTTTCCTAGCCAGCAACTGGCTTCTTCTTATGTGTTATGTTTAACTTTGTCTTTAAAGGTTAGTTTAAGGGATTGGAGAGATGGCTCAAGTGAATCTGAGCACTGAGCACTCATGCAGAGAACCTGGGTTAGGTTCCCAGCACCCACATGGCAACTGACAATCATCTGCGACTCCAGGTCTAGGGCAGCCGACACCCTCTTCCGACTTCTACCAGAGCCAGGTGGTACAGAGACATACATGCAGGCAAAACACTCATATACATAAAAGAAAAGGTAAGTTAAATAACACCTGTTACTCCTAAACTGGTAAGACACATAAATATAGATTATTGATATATAAATATATTTTTTCAGTGTTAACTTCCTAAGTTTGCATCTGACCTAAGTTTTCATTTACCTAACTTAAGATACATATATTTATGTTCCGATTGTAATAAAATGAATGTACCTTGAAAAAAAAAGGTATGTATATTTGGTATTTCAGAACTTATGTCCTGGGCTTTTATTTGAACCATATAGTTTTATTCAAGAAGTTGTTTTCAAATTCTAACAGTAACCAGCAATTAAAGGGTTAATGTGCAAAGTTGTCTTAGCTTTGTACTTAACAAGATAATTTACAGTCCTTATTGTAAATGTTACTTGGGATTTATTAAATGTTATGTCTTCATTTGCTCACATGACAAAATGATTTTACTTAAGATGGATTACTACGTTTTGTTTTCTTTGTTTTCCTAGACATGTTTCTCTATGTTGCCTTGGCTGTCCTGGAACTTGCTCTGTAGACCAGGCTGGCCTCAAATTCAGAGATCCACCTGCCTCTGCTTCCTGAGTGCTGAATGCCTCACCACAGCCTGGCTTGTATATATGTTTTTGAGGTCCCCCACTCCCACTCCCTTACCCCACCCCCGCCTCCTGAGACAGGGTTTCTCTGTGTAGCCCTGGCTGTCCTGGAATTTTCTCTGAAGACCAGGCTGGCTTGGAACTCAAAGAGATTCACCTGCTTCTAGCTTCAAGTCCTAGGATTACAGGTATGTACCACCACTACCTGGTTCAAAATAATTACTTTAATGAACATAATACTACCTGAGGACCCAGCTATTCCACTCCTGAGCATATACCCAGAAGATGCTCCAACATGTAATAAAGACACATGCTCCACTATGTTCATAGCAGCCATATTTATAATAGTCAGAAGCTGGAAACAACCCAGATGTCCCTCAACAGAGGAATGGATACAGAAAATGTGGTACATTTACACAATGGAATACTACTCAGCTATTAAAAACAATGACTTCATGAAATTCGCAAGCAAATGTGTGGAACTTGAAAATATCATCCTGAGCGAGGTAACTCAGTCACAAAAGAATGAGCATGGTATGTACTCACTGATAAGTGGTTATTAGCCCAAAAGTTCGGAATACCCAAGATTCAATTCACAGCAACCATTGGGCTGAGTGTGAGGTCCCAGATGGAGGAGTTGGAGAAGGGACTGAAGGAGCTGAGGGAGTTTGCAGCCCCATGAAGAAGGCAACAGTGTCAATTGGCCAGACCTCCCCCCCACCCATGCTCCCAGAGACTGGATCACCAACCAAAGAATACACATGGAGGGACCCATGGTGCTGGCCACATATGTGGCAGAGGAGGGTCTTGTTAGCCATCAGGGGGAGCAGAGGTCCTTGGGCCTGAGGGTGTTAGTGCCCCAGTATAGGGGAATGCCAGGGAGAGAAGACTGGAGTGGGTGGGTGGGTGGGGGAATACCCTCATAGAGGCAGGGGAGGGGGGAGAGGATAGAGGGGTTTCAAAGGGGAGACCTGGAAAGGGGGAAACATTTGAAATGTAAATAAGGTATCAAAAAAATAATTACTTAAAAAAAATGTGCATTGATGTTTTACCTACATGTATGTATGTCTGTATGAGAGTGTCAGATCCTCTGGAGTTACAGACAGCTTCGAGCTGCCATGTGAGTGCTGGGGGTTGAACCAGGGTCCTCTAGAAGAACAGTCAATGTTCTTAATGGCTGAGCCATCTCTCCAGCTCCAAGGCAATCACTTTAATAACTTATTTTAAAGTATTTAGGGTTTCATCTGGGCCATATCCGAATACACAAGCACCAGATTTCATATGTACTATAAACATCAAAACGTGTCACACAGGACCTGCCCACTGTTAAGGTGGCTTTGTTTTATTTTGGTTTGTTTGGGTTGTTGTTGTTTTGTTTTGAGACAGGATTTCCCTATATATCTTTGGCTGGCCTGGAACTCACAGAGATCCTTCTGCTTCTGCCTCCTAAGTGTTGGGATTATAGACCCAAACCAAGCCCAGTCCTGCCATTTTTGTATATAAACATTTTAAGTTAAAGAAGATTTTGCTAGGATGTGGTGGTGCACTCCTTTGCCATTAATCCCAGCACTTGGGTTGCAGAGGCAGGTGGATCTCTGTGTTGGAGGCTAGCCTGCTTACAGAGCCAGTTCCAAGATAGCCAGGACTATGTACCCTGTTCTCAAAAAATAGAACAAAACGAAACGAAACAACCCCAAAAGATTGCTATGAGGCTGGCGGTTTAAGTTATGGCTCAGTAGCTTAGAGCACTTGTTGCTCTTGCTGAGTACACCAGTTCAATTCCCAGCACCCACATGGTTGCTAAGGCCTAGGTAAAATGGTAAGGCCATGGTCTAGATTTAGGAACTGAACAATGAACCTGAGTTAAGATCCTACAGGGTTTTAAGCCCCAAATCCACAAACATCTGTGTCAGTTATTCCACCAATCAGGATTTAGGGACAGGAGATTCCCTTAGGAACAGGTCTTTGTTGTACACTTACCCTGCTCCCATTGGTTGGGGTACTCAACTGTGGCAGGGAACTGGCTTGTCTAACATTCATGTCTTAACTTGTCAACCAGGATGTCAGTTACCCTTGTACATGTCTCTGGCAAGTAGGATGTCAGTTCCCAGGGAGGTCTTGGGAACTTAAACTTCACTAGAGCACCACTCAATATGGAAGTCGTGTTACAAATAGTTTCTTATATTGGTGCGGTGTCCCTCTTATGTTGGAGTCCATCCCAGGGGCAGCAGCTTATACCATAAAAGTTTATACACAGGTGCAGGAAGTACTATTGGTTGTTTGGTTAGTTTGGGTCCAAGCTTATTGTAGGTAACTATACAAAACCGTTCTATTGATTTTTATCGCAATTGATTTCCAAGGGCACAGAACATAACAGAATGTGTAATCAATCTTGGCATTAGAAAATTTCCTAGTAACAACAGAAGCATATGAGAATGTTTCCTTATAATGGCAGGCTAGCCAGGTAACTGCTACCTAGGCCTTAACATTTTACCTAGGCCTTAGCAACCATGTGGGTACTGGGAATTGAACTGGTATGCTCAGCAAGAGCAACAAGTGCTCTGTACACCATTTTTTTAAAAAAAGATTTATTTATTTTATGTATATGAGTACCCTATAGCTGTCCTCAAACATATCAGAAGAGGGCATCAGATCCCATTACAGATGGTTATGAGCCACCATGTGGTTGCTGGGAATTGAACTCAAAACCTTTGGAAGAGCAGTCTTAACCACTTAACTCTTAACCACTGAACCATCTCTCCAGCCCACTGTATCCTATTTTTAAATAGGGTTATTTAGTTCTCTGGAGTCTAACTTCTTGAGTTCTTTCTATATTTTGGATATTAGCCCAAAGGGTTTATTTCAACTTAAAGTTTATAGTCCATTATCGAGGGAAGCTAAGGCAGGACCTCAGGGAGTAACCTGGAAGCAAGAACTGAAGCAGAGCCATAGAGGAGTGCTGCTGAGCTGGCTTGTTCCCTTGCTCAGCCTGCTTTCTTTTATTTCTTTCTTTTAAAGATTTATTTAGCTCCCAGGGACTAAACCACCAACCACAGAGTACACATGGAGCGATCCCTGGCTCTAACCGCATATGTAGCAGAGGATGGCCTTGTTGGGCATCAGTGGGAGGAGAGACCCTTGGTCCTGTGAAGGCTTGATGCCTCAGTGTAGGGGATTGCCAGGACGGGGGAGGTGAGAGTGGATGAGTGGGTGGGGGAACACCCTCATAGAAGCAGGGGGAGGGGGGACGGGATAGGGGATTTCCAGAGGGGAAGCCGGGAAAGGGGATAACATTTGAAATGTAAATAAATAAAATATTCAATTAAAAATGTTTACTTATTTTTAATATTTTATGTGTATGGATGCTTTCCTTGTATGGATATCTACATACATGCATGTGATGCCCACAGAGTCAGAATTTCCTAGAGCTGGAGTTACAGATACTTGTTAGCTACCATGTAGGTGCTGGTTATCTAATTCAGATCCTTTGGAAGAGCGACTAGTACTAACCACTTAGCCATCTCTCCAGTCCTCATCTTGCTTTGTTATACAACTTAGGACCACCCTCCACAGGTTAGCACTATTCACAGTGGGCTGGGCCTGCCATATCCAGAATTAGTAACATAAATGCTCTACGGGCTTGCTCACGGGCCAGTCTCCCATGGAGCCTCCCTCTTCCAGGTGACTCTAATTTGTGTCAAATTGACAGAAGCTAAACAGACAGGTCCTTCACCTCTTAGCATTGAAACTGAGGTCTGATCGTAAAGCATGATGGATGAAGACTGAGGCACAGTGATGTGTGGAAGTGCCTTAGAAATCAATTAAGAATGGTTCCTTCTCTTCTAAATAATGTCGTGTGCTGCTGGGTGGTGGTGGCCCATGCCTTTAGCACGCAGGAGGCAAAGGCAAGAATATCTCTAAGAGTTCAAAGCCAGCCTGGTCTACAGAGCAAGTTACAGGGCAGCCACGGCTACATAATAAGACTTTGTCTGGAAAAAACAAAACAAACAAAACAAAACAAAAAAATCATACACCCAGTGTATGATGGTAGCGATGACAGGTTAATAATTACTGATAATTGCTCTATTTCCCTCTCCAAATCACTGGGAACACAGATAACATCCCATGATGCCATTTGACTGTGCTTGGGAAAGAAGATACTGGAAGCCACATATCACTGTAAAAATGAAGCCATACACATATACAAAAAAGCCTGTTTTTGAAACAGAATCTTATTATGTAGCCCTGGCTGGCCTGGAACTCACAGAATTCTGCATGCCTCTGCTCCCAAAGTGCTGGATTAAAGGTCTTCTTCACATTTTTTCAAATGTATGCATTTTGAGACAGAGTCTCACATACAAGCACACAAGCAGTAAGAGCATACATAGGTTTATTTTATCTGACACTGAAACATTGTCTTCTAGAAAGCTTACACTCAGGAACCACACAGTTAGCTCACAAGGTGGAGAAGGCTGCATGCTGCCAAGCCTGAGGACTGTGTTTAAGCCCTGGAATCCATATTCGGAAAGAGCTAAGTGACTCTCACAAGTTGCCGTCTGGCCTGTATCTGAGTGTGCCAGTAGAAACGTACATACACAGAATAAATGTGTAAGCAAACAAATAACTATATCTAATGGTAATAGTGGCATTAATATTATGGTTTAAAATAAAACAACAAATAAAAGCCCTCACCTAAGTATTCTTTTTAAAATTTAACTTTTCACTGATTCGCCATGATTTTCACATCATGCACCCCAACCCCATTCATTTCCCTAGCTCCTTGTGCCCGCTTTCCACCACAATTTACCCCCAAAGAAAAATTTTTTAAAAAAAATCTCAATAATCTACCCCTTTATCCTATCATCCCCATATCCGGCCCCTTTCCTCCTTCCTTTTTTTAATGACTTATTTTTATTTTATGTGCATTGGTGTCCTGCTTGCTTATATGTGTGTGATGGTGTCAGATCTCCTAGAACTGGAGTCACAGATAGTTGTGAACTGCCATGTGGGTGCTGGGAATTGAACCTCGGTCCTTTAGGAAAAGCAGCCAGTCTTTTAACCGCTAAGACAACTCTCCAGCCCCCCTTTCCCCTTTCATCCCTTCTCCCCCTTCTTCCTCTAACATTAGATAGGAAAGAAAGATAGATGCAGGAAAGAAAAAGAGAGAAGGAATTCCCCAACTCTAACCTCCTTTACTTCGGTTCCTCCCTGACCACTACTATTAACAACTTGTGGCTAACCCACCTGTGATGGTTTCTACATGCTCGGCCCAGGGAGAGGCACTATTAGGAGGTGTGGCCCTGTTGGAGTAGGTGTGTCACTGTGGGTGTGGGCTTAAGACCCTCACCCTAGCTGCCTGGAAGCCAGTCTTCTGCTAGCAGCCTTCAGATGAAGATGTAGAACTCTCAGCTCCTCCTGCACCGTGCCTACCTGGATGCTGCCATCTGGATGATGCCTTGATAATAATGGACTGAACCTCTGAACCTGTAAGCCAGCTCCCAAGTAAATGTTGTCCGTGTAAGAGTTGCCTTGGTCATGGTGTCTGTTCACAGCAGTAAAACCTTAACTAAGACACCACCTTAAATGACAACAAATATCCATCATCCATCCCACCGTTTGGGAATGGGACATCGTCCTCTTTAGATTGTTTTTTGCTGTCTGGAGGATGACAACATCTTTTTGGAGCCCTAAGAAAATTGCGATATTGGCCAAGTCCTAGGAAAGCTAATTGTATCATTTATTGTCCAGTCTCTGTGTGATAGCAAAGGGCATGGCTTAACTGAAGTCCTGGCTGGAACAGGCTGTGAGGCTGGACCACCATAGCGAGGCATTTTGAAGTTATTCTGGATGCAGATTTTTTGAGGAAACAGTTACTGAGGCAGCCTTTGCTCTGTAAACTTTTAAAGGTATCATCCATTTTTGCATTAACACATGTATGAAATGTGCAGTATGCACAAATCAGTTAAAGATGATCCGCTCTGCTCTGTGTTGGAGCAGAGAAGGCATCTGTCTTTCTTTGTGAGTCTGTTTGGACTGCATAATCAAACTGTAATATATATTTCCATGCATGCCATTTGAAAGGATGGCATGATAAGTCCTGAGGAGCCAGTAGTCAACACAATCTATTGGCCATGCAGAGACATTTTCATGTCTCGGGCAGTCTCCGATGTTCCCACATGGAGGAGTTGGCATTCATTTTACAGCATTCATGTTTTGCTCTTGGTTCCTTTCTTCATTTCTGCAACCAGGATTTTCAGGAGGTCTCCCCAGATCAAATCTAATCTTTATTCATTTCCCTGGAAACAAAGACAAAACCTCTCCCCCAACACAACACATTTCCTGCCTTCCACTCCAAGGTTATCATATACATGTGCTGATCTAATCCAGCAGGCTTTTTCCACAATCCAACGTCTCCCAACAGCTGTTGTTTCTTGCTTATTTGCATTTAAAGTTTTAAAGTTAATAAAGCAAAAGCTAGGCAGTGGTGGCGCACACTTTTAATCCCAGCACTTGGGAGGCAGAGGCAGGCGGATTTCTGAGTTCGAGGCCAGCCTGGTCTACAGAGTGAGTTCCAGGACAGCCAAGGCTACACAGAGAAACCCTGTCTCAAAAAACCGAAAAAAAAAGTTAATAAAGCAATATGTAATCTACCCCATATTCCCCTTCTGTTTTATGAGTGTCTCCTTCAAAGTGTAGTTAGATCTTTTTTATATTTGTTTGACCTGTAGAATTGTGAGATATGCCAGGAATATGTTTTATGCCATAATGTCTAAAATATTTTTGTATTCTAATGAATATATATGTCAAAGTATCATCAGCTTCAATCTTAAAGGCATTTCCAAGATACCCATCACCTCTCATAAATGTGTAATCTGAGTCAGCTTTTTTAGAACCCAAGGCAGGAACATCGAAATCTTGACTAAGTACCAATTGTATGATGTATTAACATATGTATCTTAATTTTCCAAAAAAACCCCAGACAATCTACGATTTGACATTGCTCTAAGGTAGCATCATTAAACAGAATCTGTACTCTTAAGCATAAATAAATCTCCTTATCTAGCAATTTAGCAGGCTGGCATTCTGGAATCTCACCACAAGGTGGTGATCTAGGCTTTAGATTAGATTCCTCTGACTCTCCTTTGTTCTGAATCAAGATTTTTCCAATCTCTTTTCTTTCTTTTATTTCCATTAATGTATTCACTTTACACCCCAATTACCCACCTCCTCCCAGTGCTCCCTACACGCCTCCTCCACTGCTTCTCCTCTGAGAATGGGAGGCCTCCCCTGGGAACCAATCCACCCTGCCACATCAAGTCACTACAGGACTAGGTACATCTTCCACTGAGGTAAGACAAGGCAGCCCAGTTAGGGGAACAGAATGCATATGCAGGCAACAGATTCAGGAACAGCCCTGCTCCAGTTGTTGGGGGTCCCTCATGAAGACCAAGCTGCATTTCTGCTATATATGTGCATGGAGCCTAGGTCTGGCCTATGTATGCTCTTTTGTTAGCAGTTCTTGGGAGCCCCCAAGAGTTCAGGGTAGTTGACTCTGTTGGTTTTCCTGTGGAGTTCCTATCCCCTCTGGGTCCCTCAGTCCTTCCCCCAACTCTTCCACAAGACTCTCCCAGTTCCATTCACTCTTTAGCTGTAGGTCTTTGCGTCTGTTTTGGTCCACTGCTGGGTGGAACCTCTCAGAAGACAATTATGTTAGGTTCCTGTCTGCCAGCATAACAGAGTATCATTAACACTGTCAGGGATTAGTTCTTGCCCATGGGACGGATCTCAAGTTGGACCAGTTATTAATTGGCCATTCCTTCAGTCTGCTCCATCTTTGCCCCAGCACTTCTTATAGGCAGACCAACTTTTAGGTTGAAGGTTTTGTGGGTGGGTTGGTGTCTCTGCTCTATCTTTGTCCCTGGACATCTTATAGGACACATTTTGGGTCAAAGGTTTTGTGGGTGGGGTGCTTTCCTTGTCCCTACATTGGGAGTCCTGTCTGGCTACATGCTCCATATCCCCACTGCTAGGAGTCTCAGCTAGTCACCCTTATAGACGCCCTGGAGCCTCCCCCACCCAGGTCTCTGACATGTCCTAGAGATGCCTGCCCCTCTAGCCAGCTGTTGGTTTCCATTCACTCTCCTGGCCTTCTCTCCCCAAATGTGATGCCCCCTTTTCCTCTACCCATTTCTTCTCCCACCCAATTCCCTCCCTCCACCACCATCAATCACTATTTTATTTATACCTTCTGAGTGAGATTCAAGCATTCTCCCTTGGGCCCTCCTTCTTATTTAGCTTATTTGGACCTGTAGCATGGACATCCTGTACTTTATGGCTAATATCCATTTATAAGTGAGTACATACCATGCATGTCCTTTTTCATCTGGTTAGCTCACTCAGGATATTTTCTAGTTCCATCCATGATGTCCTTGTTTTTAATCGTTGAGTAGTATTCCATTGTGTAAATGAACCATATTTTTCTTTTATCCATTCTTCTGTTGAGGGGCATTTAGGTTATTTCCAGTTTCTGGCTATTACAAATAAAGGTGCTATGAACATAGTTGAGCAAGTGTCCTTGTCATATGGTGGAGCATCTTTTGGGTGCCCAGGAGTGATATAGCTGGGTCTTGAGGTAGAACTATTCCCACTTTTCTGAGAAACTGCCAAATTGATTTTCAGAGTAGTTGTGCAAGTTTGCACTCCCACCAGCAATGGAGGCGTGTTCCCCTTTCTACACATCCTCGACAGCATGTGCTGTCACCTGAGTTTTTGATCTTAGCCATTCTGTTGGAATGGGGTAAGGTGGAATCTCAGGGTTGTTTTTATTTGCATTTGCCTGATGACCAAGGATGTTAAACATTTTGTTAAATGTTTCTCAGCTGCACTGGAGAGATGGCTCAGCAGTTAAGGGCACTGACTACTCTTCTAGAGGTCCTGAGTTCAATTCCCAGAAACCACATGGTGGCTCACAACCACCTGTAATGGGATCTGATACCCTCTTCTGATGTGTCTGAAGACAGTACAGTGTACAGTATATATATAAAATAAATAAATAAATTTTTTTAAAAAAATGTTTCTCGACCACTTGAAAGTCCTCTGTTGAAAATCTGTACCACATTTTTTAGTTGGTTTATTTGGTTTGTTGGTGTCAAACTTCTTGAGTTCTTTATATATTTTGGATATTAGTCAGATTAGTCAGATGTAGGGTTGGTGAAGATCTTTTCCCATTCTGTAGGCTACCATTTTGTCCTATTGACAGTCCTTTGCCTTATAGAAGCTTTTCAGTTTCATGGGGCCCCATTTATTAATTGTTGATCTTAGTGCCTGAGCTATTGGTGTTCTGTTCAGGAAGTTGTCTCCTGTATCAATGCATTCAAGGCTATTTCCCACTTTCTCTTCTTTAGATTTAGTGTATCTGGTTTTATGTTGGTCTTTGATCCTCTTGGACTTGAGTTTTGTGCAGGGTGATAAATGTGGATCTATGTGCATTCTTCTACATCCAGTTAAACCAGGATCATTTGTTGAGGATGTTTTCTCTTTTCCATTTTATGGTTTTGGCTTCTTAGTCAAAAATCAACTGTCCGTAGGTATGTGGGTTTATTCCTGGGTCTTCACTTTGATTCTATTGATCGACCTGTCTGTCTGTATTCCAATATCATACAGGTTTTATTACTATTGCTCTATAGTACAGCTTGAAGTCAGGGATGCTGGTTCTTCCAGAAGTTCTTTTATTGTACAGGATTGTTTTAGCTTTCCTGGGTTTTTTGTTTTTCCATATGAAACTAAGAATTGTTCCTTCAAGGTCTGTAAAAAGTGTTGGAAATTCGATAAGAATTGCATTGAATCTAGATTGCTTTTGGCAGGATGGCCATTTTTACTATGTTAATCCTACTAATCCATGAGCATAGGAGATCTTTCCATCTTCTGATATCTTCTTCAACTTCTTTTTCCAGAGACTTAACATGCTTCTTAAACATGTCTTTCACTTGCTTAGTTAGAGACACACCAAGATATTTTATATTGTTTTTGACTATTGTGAAAGGAGTGGTTTTCTTGATTTCTTTCTTAGCCCGTTAATAATTTGTAGAAAGGAAGGCTACTGATTTTTTTTTTTGAGTTAATTTTACATCCAACCACTTTGCTGAAGGTGTTTATCAGCTGTAGTTCTCTGGTAGAATTTTTGGGGTCATTTATATATACTGTCATATCATCTTCTAATAGTGATACTTTGGCTTCTTCCTTTCCAATTTGTATCCCCTTGATTTCCTTTAGTTGTCTTATTGCTCTGTCTTTAAGTACTATATTAAAGAGATGAGGAGAGAGTGGACATCCTTGCTTTGTCCCTGGCTTTTGTGAATTTAAGTTTTTCTCCATTTAATTTGATGTTGGCTATTGGCTTGCTGTATATTGCATTTATTGTGTTTAGGTATGGACCTTATATCCCTGATCTCTCCAAAACTTTTAATGTGAAGGGGTGTTGGAGTTTGTCAAAGGCTTTTTCAGCATCCAATGAGATGAGCACATTTTTTCTTTCAGTTTGTTTTTATGGTGGATTGCATTTTTATATTTTATTATTTATTATTATTTATTTTTATTATTTAGATTTTTATATATTGAACCATCCCTGCATCCCTGGGATGAAACCTACTTGATCATAGTGGATGGTGGTTTTGATATGTTCTTGGACTCTGTTAGTATTTTAATGAGTGTTTTTGCATCAATGTTCACAAGGGAAATTAGTCTGAAATTCTCTTTCTTTGCTGAGTCTTTGTGTATCAGGGTGATTTAGATATCAGGATGACTGTGGCCTCATAGAATGAGTTTGGCAATGTTCCTTCTGTTTCTATTTTGTGGAGTATTTTGTGATATATTGGTATTAACTCTTCTTTGAAACTCTGGTAGAATTCCTCCCTGAAAACCAGCAGGCCCTGGGTTTTGATAGTTGCTGGGAAGCTTTTAATGATTCCCTTAGGAGTTATAGGACTCTTTAGAATGTTTACCCGATCTTGGTGTAATTTTGCCCAATCTTGATTTAACTTTGGTAAGTGGAATATGTCCCCAAAATCATCCATTTCATTTAGATTTTTCCAATTTTGTGGTGGAGTATACAAGCTTTTGGAGACCTGATGATTCTTTGAATTTCCTCAGTGTCTGTTGTTATGTCTCCCTTTTCATTTCTGATTTTGTTTCTTTGAACTCTCTCTCTCTCTCTCTCTCTCTCTCTCTGCCTTTTAATTAGTTTGGCTAAGGGTTTGCCTATCTTATTTTTTGTGAAGTGGAAACTTTCAGAAAGTCAGTTGTGTAGCATGGTGTTTTGCTGAGGCAAACAAATGAGGGAGGGTTTTCCTGAAGCAGACACAGGTGAAGGATGTTTTGCTAAAGCAAGCATGTGAAAGGACTCGTGATGATTCTTCACTGTCAACATACATATATTGGTCCACCTTACAATTTTGTAGTTGAGCTCCAATTTTGTCATGACTCCATAGAGAAAAAAGCACAGAAAGAAAGAAAGAAAGAAAGAAAGAAAGAAAGAAAGAATTTCTGGTGGTATTCTGGTGACTTCTTGATGATTCTGCAGACTCAGGCCGATGGGCAGGGTGATGTCAGCTGACACTGACTCACATGGACTTTTGCTAAGACAGACTCATGTGCTGAGACATGGTGAGGCAAGACTCATGAAGGAGACATGATGTTGGAGGGAATATAAATTGGACTCAGTGGACAGTGAGAAGGGCTTGAGAACTTCCCCTTGCATCCCTGGTAGTCTTGGGTCCCTCCTGCTGATTTGGCTGAGGCCTGGCTGTTCCTGCTAGGTCTTGCCACCACAGCTGCTATCCTGACACTACTGAACTATACTGCTGGTGTATCTGTGAAGTGTTTGAGAGTTCATCAAACTGCCACTGCTGACCTGTGAACTAAACTGCTGATTTCCTGACAAAGCAGATGGGATTTGCTCCAAAGAACCATTGCTAAACAGGTCCACCTCCCCGTATCCTAAGAACCTTTCTTTTCCACTACCTCTGGTGGGTGGTGGGCTAGAGGGGAGGTTAAAGTGCTTAAGAACTGTTATTTAAAGTAGGGTTAAGAAAAATTAAAGCTTAGATCTTTGTTCCTAATTTATTGATTTCAGTCCTGAGTTTGATTATTTCCTGCCATCTACTTTCCTTGGATGTGTTTGCTTCTTTTTGTTCTAGAGCTTTCAGGTGGGCTGTTAAGTTGCTAGCTAGTATGGGATATCTCTAATTTCTTTATGAAGGCACTTAGTGGTATGAACTTTATTCTTGGTAGTGCTTACATCATGTCTCATAAGTTTGGGTATGTTGTGCCTTCATTTTCATTGAATTCTTAAAAGTTTTTTTTTCTTTCTTTTAAAAAAATTATTTATTTCATTTATATGAGTACTTTGTAGCTGTCTTCAGACACACCAGAAGAGGGTATCTGACCCCATTACAGATGGTTGTGAGCCACTATGTGGTTGCTGGGAATTGAACTCAGGACCTCTGGAAGAGCAGTCAGTGCTCTTAACCGCTGAGCCATCTCTCCAGCCCCCACCTTATTTCTTCTCTGACCCAGTGGTCATTAAGCAGAGAGTTGTTCAGTTCCCGTGTGTTTGTAGGCTTTCTGTTGTTTTGTTGCTGTTGATGTCCATCTTTAATCCATGGTGATCTGATAAGATGCAAGGGGTTATTTAATCTTCTTGTATCTGTTGTGATTTGCTTTGTGTCCAACTAGATGGTCAATTTTGGAGAAGGTTCCATGAAGTGCTGAGAAGAAAGTATATTTTTTTGTGTTTGGGTGAAATATTCTTTAGATGTCCATTTGATTCATAACCTCTGTTAGTTTCATTCTCTGTTTATTTTTTGTTTTGATGACCTTTTCATTGGTGAGAGTGTGGTGTTGAAGTCTACCACTACTAATGTGTGAGGTTTAATATGTGATTTAAGCTTTAGTAAAGCTTCTATTACAAATGTGGTGGCTCTTCCACTTGGAGCATAGATGTTCAGAATTGAGACATCATCTTGGTGAATTTTTCCTTTGATGGGTATGACGTGTCCTCCATCTCTTTTGATTACTTTTGGTTGAAAGTCTATTTTTTATTAGATATTAGAATGGCTACTCCAGCTTGATCCTTGGGTCCATTTTTTTTTTTTTTTTGAGACAGGATTTCTCTGTGTAGCCCTGGCTGTCCTGGAACTCACTCTGTAGACCAGGCTGGCCTTGAACTCAGAAATCCACCTGCCTCTGCCTCCCGAGTGCTGGGATTAAAGGCGAGCGCCACCACTGCCCGGCGGTAGTATCAATCTTGATGCTGAGGTATATTTCTTACATGCAGCAGAATGAGATAGATACTGTTTAACACATCTATTCTGTTAGCCTATGTTTTTTCATTTGGGAATTGAGTCCATTGATGTTGAGAGGTATTAATGACCAGTGATTGCTAATTCTTGTCATTTTGGTGTTGGTTGTGTGTGTGATTCTCTTCTTTTTGTTTTGCAGGTGTGAAGTTATTAATTTCTTGTATTTTCTTGGGTATAGTTACCCTTAGAGTTTTCCTTCTAGAATAGGGCTGGATTAATGGACAGATTTTGTTTAAATATGGTTTTGTCATGGTATGTCTTCTTTTTTCCATCTATGGTGATTCAAAGTTTTGCTGGGTATAGTAGTCTGGACTGACTACTGTCTGTAGAGGTCCTTCTGGCTTTTAGAGTCTGTGTTGAGAAGTCAGGTATAATTCTGATAGGTCTGCCTTTCTATCTTACCTGGCCTTTTTCCCTTGCTGCTTTTACGTTTTCATTGTTCTATAAATTTTTGTGTTTTTTTTTATGCAGTGGGGAGATTTTCTTTTCCAGTCCATCTATTTGATGTTGTATAAGCTTCTTGTATGTTTATAAGCATCTCTTTCTTTATGTTAGGGAAGTTTTCTTCTATGATTTTGTTGAAGATATTTTCCGGTCCCTTGAGTTGGGCATCTTCTCCTTCTTCCACTCCCATTATTCTTAGGTTTGGTCTTTGCATAGTGTCCCATTTTTCCTGGTTGTATTAAAATCTTTTTAGATTTGGCATTTTCTGTGACTGATGTATTGATCTCTTCTATTGTATCTTCTATTCCTGAGATTCTCTCTTCCATCTCTGTATTCTGTTGGTGATTCTTCCCCCACCCCCACCCCCTTTGGTTTTTCGAGACAGGGTTTCTCTGTGCAGCCCTGGCTGGCCTGGAACTCACTCTGTAGACCAGGCTAGCCTCAAACTCAGAAATCCACCTGCCTCTGCCTCCCAAGTGCTGGGTTTAAAGGTGTGTGCCAACACTGCCCAGCTTGTCAGTGATTCTTGCCTCTGTAGTTCCTGTTCTCTCTCCTACTTTTCCCATCTCCAGGATTGCCTTAGTTTGTGTTTTCTTTATTGCTTCTGTTTCCATTTCAAAGTGTTGAACAATTTCATTTATTCTTTCACTTGTTGGATTGTATTTCCTTGTATTTTTAAAAAGGGATTTGTTAGTTTCCTCTTTAAAAGCCTCTATCATCCTCATAAGATTAGATTTAAGGGCTTGCTGTAGTAGGATAGCTGTGTTCTGGTGGTGCCATATTGCCTGGCTTTTGTTGTGTTCTTATGTTGGCCTTTAGCCATCTGGTTGTCCTTGGTGTTGGCAGGCCTGATAGACCCTGATGACAGCGGGCCTCTAGGACTGCAGGTAGAGATGGTAGTCCCTAATGGCAACAGGCCTCTGGGGATGCAGGCAGATCTAGTAGTCCCTGATGGGAGCAGGTTTCCAGGGATGCAGGTGGAGCTGTGGCTTGGGGAATGGAGTACAGATCTCAGATTTCAGGTAGAAGTGTGGATTGCAGAGGGGATGGGGCAGACCTCACAGCTGCTAGGTTTGGTGGGGGATCCAGTGAGCAGGGCACTGGGGCATGGGGATCTCACCTGGTTGTCCCTGGTGGCAACAGGCCTCCAGGGATGCAGGCAGAAGTATGGCCGGAGAATTGAGTGCAGATCTGGGATTGTGGGTAGAGCCTAACCTCCTTTTTATTGCCTTTACTCTAGCATTTTTCTGCCTTTTTCTTCTCTAAGCCTGCTTCATTCTGGTCTCTCTTAAAAAGGATATATAAAATTGCAGTCATTACTGAAAACAAAATCATTAGTATACTGATAATTAAACAAAACTATACAGCGTCCAAGTACCCTCTTCTACTGTGTTTTGCATTTTTAAACATGGAAAATGTTTTTTCAATCCAACTCTCCTTTTAATGGAGATCTTACTTTATTATGCATATTTAAGAACATTTTTCCTTATTTTTCTTTTTCTATCCTTTCTTTGGAGACTTTCTCTTACTGTTCCTAAACTTAATAGCTATTTCTGTATCCAGGCTTATATAAACTCTTACTTTTGGGGATCTCTAGTTACTGTACCAGTTCAGAGGCTCATCTGTGCTCAGATCTTGAATTTCTTCTGTATGTTGTCTCCAATGCTCCCTCTGCTGTTTAGCCTACATCTCAGGGTTGTGGCTAACCCTGCTCCAACCCTTCTGCTCACTGAAGAAACCTCAGGCTGTTTGCCAGCTTCTCCACCCTCCCAGGACACTACATGGCTGAAGACTTTCACTTATGGGCACATCCTGGCATTCAGGAAGCAGAGGCAGGTAAATTTCTGAGTTTAAGGCCAGCCTGAATAAGGCCAACTCTACAGAGCAGGTACCAGGACAGCCAGGGCTACACAGAGAAACCCTGTCTCCAAAAACCAAAATAGCTAAATAAACTAAACCACAACACTCTTTCTCTGGCCTTAAAGTTGTGAGACCTAAAGTAGCACCACTAACTCCATTTTGTTTTTCAGGCACCATTTTGAGCCAAGTGAAGGGCCTGAGAAACTGAACTTTTTAACTGCAGGTTAAAAGGTGTTCCAGGAAAGTCCACACCCAATCAGTTGGGCCAAATGTTCCGGGAAACTGCAAGGGCCAAACTGCAATTGGCCTAATCTTGTAAGGGCCAAACTGCAACTGTCCCAATCTTGCTTAAACTTTACATATCAGCTTCGAGCCAACATGGAAACTCTCCAACTGCCTGTTTGTGGTTTTTGCTTTAAAAATCCCTCTCCCTGGAACTCGAGATCACCATTTTGTGGTGGTCCAAGCTTGAGCTTGCAGTAAATGCCCTCTTGCTTGTGCATCGGAGTCGAGTCCTGGTGGTCTTTTGGGGGTCTCTCAATTTGGGTACAACATTTGGGGGCTCATCCAGGATCCCCCCAACCCCCCCCCGACCCCCGACCAGGAGGGTTCAGAACCAGTGGTAAGCTTATTGTCTGTCGCTGTCAGTCTGTTCTCTTTGCTTTCGGTTTTAACGGACCTGTGAGCTCCTTCATACGCAGTTGATAGTGACTCAAGGCAGATGCGCTGGGGGGTCCAGGCTGCCGGGACTTGGGAGATGTCCCTAGTCCCAGGGTGGAAGTGGTTCCTGCCCACTGGGAGGAGGAGGAGCTGGAGAGTGGGGATGGAGAGCCCCGTTGTTGTTTGGTGAATGACTCTCCTCGGTTTCGATTCGATCAGTACACAGAGGACCTCTTTACTGGATTAAGTTTCTCTTTTGGTCGCGACCTGTTCATCTCTGTCTAATTGCCTTCAGTGTTTGTGTGTTTGGGCTGCTTGCGTTTCTTCACACCATGGGACAATCTGCTTCCTTGACTCCCCTGAGTCTGGTCCTAGACCATTTCAGTGAAGTCAAGGAGTGCGCACATAATCTGTCTATAGAAGTTAAGAAAGGGAAGACGAACACTTTCTGCAGCTCTGAGTGGCCCACATTTGATGTGGGATGGCCCTCTGAGGGGACCTTCCACCTCGACACCATCTTACAAGTGGAGGGAATAGTCTTTTATCAATTCACAGGGCACCCTGACTAGGTCCCCTATATTGTGGTCTAGAGAGATCTGGTTGTCAACCCGCTACCCTGGGTCAAGCTGTTCCTGTCACCGACCGAACCAGGGTGGCGCCAGCTGTGTTGCTCCCAAGCGGTCATGGTGGCGGTGGCACAACCTTCAATGCCAAGGCAAAGGGTGCCCACTGCGCCCCCCCACCCCAGAGATCAGGATCCTAAACCCCTGTTTTTCAGGATTCCACTCCCAAAGATGTCCTCTTCCCTCCTCCTTATGAAGCAGGATGCCCTCCAGCTCCGGCGCCCAACCCTGTGCAGTCATAGCGCCGCCTGCGGGACCTGCTGTTGGGACCTGAAGTCGCAGAGGCCCAGAGCCGGATGCTGAGGCAGATTCCACGGTGGCCCTACCCCTCTGGGCCGCTGGACCCCCCGGACCAGCATGACGATCAGCCGATGTATTATTGGCCATTCGCCACTGCTGACCTCTATAATTGGAGAAATCAGCACGTTAAGTTTTCAGAGGAGCCCAAACAGCTTATTGGCCTCCTAGATACTGTTCTCTTTACCCACCAACCCACATAGGATGATTGTCAGCAGCTTTTGCAGATTCTCTTCACCACGGAGGAGCGGGAGAGAATCATCTTAGAGGCACAAAGGAATGTTTCTGGGGCAAATGGGGCCCCTACTCAGAACCCTGCTGACATAGATTAAGGATTTCCCCTGCGGAGACCAGATTGGGACTTCAACACGGCAGAAGGTAGAGAGCGTCTCCAAGTCTACCCCCAGACTCTAATGGCAGGTCTCAAGGGAGCCGCTAGGCGGCCCCCAAATTTGGCCAAGGTGTATGATGTGACTCAGGCAGAATAGGAAAGCCCGGCAGCATTTTTAGAACATATCATGGAAGCCTTTCGGCGATATATAGATCGAGAAAGAGCAGAGAATTTGAACACTGTCGCCACGGCCTATATTAGCCAGGCAGCCCCAGATAGCAGAAAGAAGTTGCTCCAGTACATGAGAAACAGGCTGTCTGCCATACAGATGATGGTACTGAGACAACAATATAACTCCCTCCCATATAGTAACCTCAAATTTAAAGATGACCCATCCCCTTGAGCTGTCGCCCCCATTCAGCAGGGAGCAGTTACAGAAACAGAGACCATTGACCCTGTTCCCGGTCGTTCAAGAATGAACTCCAAGAAAAAGAAAAGGGGAGAATGTGAGACCTAAAGTAGCACCACTAACTCCATTTTGTTTCTCAGACACCATTTTGAGCCAAGAGAAGGGCCTGAGAAACTGAACTTTTTAACTGCAGGTGCAGAGTGTTCCAGGAAATTCCACACTCGATCAGTTGGGCCAAATGTTCCAGGAAACTGCAAGGGCCAAACCACAACTGGCCCAATCTTGCTTAAACTTTACATATCAGCTTCGTGCCAGCATGGAAACTCCCCAACTGCCCGTTTGTGGTTTTTGCCTTTAAAAACCCCTCTCCCTGGAGCTCGAGATCACCATTTTGTGGTGGTCCAAGCTTGAGCTTGCAGTAAACGCCCTCTTGCTTGTGCATTGGAGTCAAGTCCTGGTGGTCTTTTGGGGGTCTCTCGATTTGGGTACAACAAAGTCTCATATTCTTTTTTTTTTTTTTAAATTATTTATTTTATGAATTCACTGTCTCTGTCTTCATACACACCAGAAGAGGGCATCAGATCCCATTACAGATGGTTGTGAGCCACCACATGGTTGCTGGGAACTGAACTTAGGATCTCTGGCAGAGTAGCCAGTGCTCTTAACCACTGAGCCATCTCTCCAGCCCCTCATGTTCTCTTCTTAGTGCCAAATGTACTTAGTCTATCTCTAAGAGTCCACAAAGTCTCAACAGTTGTAACACTGCTCAAAACTCCATATTGAAGATCTAAGACGTTATCTTAACTGTCAGCCCTGTTGATCTGCCTTGGTGTAGTTGATCTGGCTAGCTAGGCAGATCTCCTCATCTCTTGCCAGGCCAAATGCATCCTTCCGGAAGCTGTTCACTCAGTTGAAGTGGCTAATCTTTCCCAATAGAGAAGGATGTTCTTCAGTCAGCAGTATGTGAGTAGATACAGGAGGGATGGTTCAGCAGTACACAGTGCAGACTACTCTTGCAGAGGACCAGAGTTCAACTCACCGTACCCACATCAGATAGCTACTAACTGCTCCAGGAGAGTCGGGTGCCTCTTGACTTCTGGGGCCCCTTCTCTTATATGCACTTACCCACCCACATATACAAAATTTAGAATAAATACTTTTAAAAGAGTAGCTTGTGCTTATTTGTTAGAGCTTCCAAATCTCCAAGCAAGTTCTCAACATCCTTTTGGAGAACACAAGACAGTCAAACTTCCAAGGCTCTAGACACATCTACACTGCCTTTTTCTTTCTGTTTTTTTCTTCTCCTCCTCTTGATTTTAAGATTGGGTCTCACATAGCTCTGGCTGGCCTAAACTCACTATGTAGATGGCCTTGAACACCTGATTCTTCTGTTTGTATTTCCCAAATGCTAGGATTGTAGTACACCATATACCTAAACTCAGCCTACTTTTCTTTATTAAACAAATGTTGGAGAGCCCTGCTGCTAAGTCTGATATTATTGGAAAGCCCTGAGCTTGGTGCAAAATGGTGGACTCCCTTTGTCAGTAAGGTTTCCTTGTCTCAACCAGGGAGATCCCAGACCACATACTCTGTACCTGCGGAATGTGAAGTAGTTTGGGTTAGATTACAGGTTCAGCCTTTCTCCCAATAAGAACCTGGTCAGCAAGTGCCTGAGATTCCTGAAATGCCTTCCCATTGCTAAAGAGGTATCTCAGTACCCTATCTTTCAGCCAATGACCTCTGCCCACCCTGGACATTTCTACCTGATCCCCCAAAACTATATAACCCTTGATTCACCGGAGTTAAGTTGATCTGTCTCCCTGAAGCTGATCCCAGTGTATCATTTCTGCTTGCACTCATAGGGATTCAAAACCGCCCACTTTCCACCGCCCCTACTCCATTTGCCTTCAAGGACCTAGATCAGCCAACGATCCCTGGGGGCAGGGAGGGTCACAACAAACAGAAAACCAGGCAAGATAGTGCATACCTTCAATCTAAGCACTCAAGAGGCCAAGGCAGGCACATCTACATTTAAGGCTAACCAAGGCTACTTAGTGAGACTCTATCTCAATAAATAAGGTAAAGTAAAACAAACAAAAAGGTAAAGTTGTACATTTATGTTGTCCGTCACAGAGAGTAAACATTCTTAGTTCAAATGGAAGGAAGATCAGCCTGAAGCAAGACGGAAACTCAGCAGGACAAACACCAATCCATGAAGCCCCATGTCCAGCATCTGGGACCCACCATGGCATCCTATAGGTTCCAATAGATGGGTAGCCCTGCTCCTCTAGCTCTTGCCAATGCAAACTCTCTGTTAGGCTCTCTCTACTTGATGCCTGTAGCTTTCCTTGGTGAATGTCCCTTGTTTCTAACAATTCTGACATACTGCAATGTAGGCTTTACTCTCACAGCTTTACTACAGACCCTTCAGGAAGAACATGCAAGGAATCTGAGGGTGCTACATGTTGCCTGGCCTCAAGATTTCTAGGACCTTGGTGTGATCTCCTCTGACTCTGTAACTCTGGCATTTTGTCAGCAGCTCCCCCCCCCCCCCAAACAAAAGCAGTTAACCCAAGAAAGGCTCGAACCTTACCTTCCCTCTGCTCCAATTGGCTAATCACATCACATTGTGAGGTCAACCCTGAACAGTAAGAAGAGACACAGTCACATTAGGAATAAAAGATACAGGCTGGCCGGGCAGTGGTGGCGCACGCCTTTAATCCCAGCACTTGAGAGGCAGAGGCAGGTGGATTTCTGAGTTTGAGGCCAGCCTGGTCTACAGAGTGAGTTCCAGGACAGCCAGGGCTCCACAGAGAAACCCTGTCTCGAAAAACCAACAAAAAGAAAACAAAAATACAGGCTGACTTGGCTGAGCATACTCCCCAGCCCTGTTTGGGTTCTGGTACACCCTTCTTGCAAAAAGAAATCTCCTTGCTGAATTACTTGGTTCATGTGTTCCACTGTGCAACACTGACATTATCACTTTCCAATACTGCAAAGCCAGCACAGTGAGGACAATGTCAAGCTCTAAGAGCTCTAGACTCTTTATGTTCTTTTTGGACCATGGCTACTATAGCCACTGTGTTTTTGAGGTTGAACCTGGGAACACTGGAACACTTCTCTAGGTGGCCCTGCTAAGGCTGAGGCTCTCATTAGAACCTCTCTTTTCAAATGAACTTTTCTCAGATGAGTTTGCACTGTTGTACCTTAGAAATCTGAAGACTAGGATCTTGCTGTCAAAGCACACTGGTCCTGTGCAAGCCCATGTTTTCTCTTTAATGCTTGCTTTGTCCTCATCTGCCACTTTAAACTCTATCAAACTGCCAGGCAGTAGTGGCACACGCCTTTAATCCCAGCACTCCAGAGACAGAGGCAGGTGGACTTCTGGGAGTTCGAGGCCAGCCTGGTCTACAGAGTGAGTTCCAGGACAGCCAGGGCTACAGAGAGAAACCCTGTCTTGAAAAACCAAACCAAACAAACAAAGCCTCTCTCAGGCTTATTTCCTGCATGCCTTTCTTCTCCTCTCTTACAGAAGAACAGTAACCATGTGTGATGTGTGTGAGTTGGTAAAAGCATCAAGTGCTGTTTAAGACACCAGTGCATTTATTTCAAGTATCCTCCAAGACCATTTGCTGCTGATCATGGTTCGTGCCTTTGATCCTAACACATGGAAGCAAATTTCTGAATCTGAGGCCAACCTGGTTTACATAATGAGTTCCAGACCAGCCAATGCTACACAGTAAGCCCCTGTCCTAAAAATAAAACCAAAGTCAAAAAATAAAATAAGACCTCTTATTCGGGATAGGGATGGGGATGGGGATGGGCTAGTACCCCTGGCTCTGTAACAGGAACAGTGAAAAACAGTCGAAACAGCTCAAGACTGAAAATACTTGAAGACTGTCCTTGAAAACAGCTAACAGCTGCGTTTGTAAATTTCAGGTTTGATGTGTTTACCTGTTTGCTGGTATTTGTTCTTTTACTTAGAAGTTTCGCCTAAGGGAGCACTCTGCCACCGGGGACTCTTCATCAGGAACTCTAGTTTGCGGCCCCAGTAGGGCTTTCCTGGTCCATTTCTGTAAGCCCTAAGTGAGGATGTGTCCTTTATTTTTTTCAGTGGAGTTACTCCAGACATGTTGGATGATTTGAGGACATGCCTTGATAGTTTGCTGTCTACCTACTGCTTCTATCTGCTGCTTACTATTTATTCATTTGCTTTTGTTGCTATATATTCAACGAACTCACTCATTCAAAAGCAAAAACATAGAGCCAGGGGTAGTACTGCACACTTTTAATCCCAGCACTGAGGATGCAAGAGCTGGAGGATCTCTGTGAGTTCCAGGCCAACCAGGGCTACATAGTGAGACCCTGTCTACATGATGATGATGATGATGATGATGATGATGATGATGATGATGATGATGATGTCATCATCATTATTATCACTGGCTATTGTAAATCATTCTTCAGACAATGAAGAATATCATGCCACAGCCTGGAGGCAACCCTGTCTCAAAAGGAATTCCCCCCACAAAAAAATTTAGTACATTAATTTTGAATTTATCCTTTGTTGTGTAGCAGTTTTCTTTGGATAGAAACATTACATCCTGAACCATTAAGATTCAAAAAGACAAGTGAGCTGAAAAGATGGCTTGGTGGTTAAGAGCACTGACTGATCTTCCAGAGGTCCTGAGTTCAATTCCCAGCAAACACATGGTGACTCACAACCACCTGTAATAGGATCTGATGCCCTCTTCTGGTCTGTCTGAAGACAGAGACAGTATATTCATAGCAATAAAATAAATATTTTTCAAAAAGTAAGACAAGTATGATGGCACGCACCTTTAGTCTCAACACTGAGGAAGCAGAGGCAAGTAGATCTAAAGTCTACAAAGTGAGTTCCAGAGCAGCCAGGGCTACACAGAGAAACCCTGTCTCAAAAACAAAGAAACAAAAATCCACACCAACAAACAAAATAATTCAAAAAGTAAACAAAGACAGAGGACTCCAGAAAGAAACAACTTACTAGTAACAAGAAAGGTCTTGAAACTTACAAGACTCACCAGGCTCTTCCCCAAGGCTATACCAGTTATAAGTGCTGCTGTGAAGAGGGCACTCTCCGACCTACTGCACCGTTTGGAAGCCCTACAGAGAGCTCCAAGGGATATAGCTTTCACTAGTCACCACCCATACTGGAGTAGGTCATCTTTCCCTTTATAACTAACCTTTCATTTATACCAGTAAGTAACCCCAATAAACTCATTGTTTCACTAAGCTGGGTTTTGGTAGAACTGGCACTTTGGTTTGCCTCAGTGCCCTATCTGGAGCCATGTCTCCTTAGGAAAAGTCAACATGTCTCATTTAAAGTTTTAGGACATGGGCTGGAGAGATAGCTCAGCAATCAAGAACATTTCTTGATCTTTAAGAACTGAGTTTGGTTCCTACCACCCACCCTGGGTAACTCACAAAGTTTCAGAACATGGGAAGAATATACCCAGAGTCTTTACAGAATATAACATGAATGGCTTCTGTCTTACTTTTCCTGTCTTAATTACTTTTCCTGCCACTATAATAAAATATTCTGATCAAAGCAACTTAAGAAAGGCTTTATTTTGCCTTATAGTTCCAGAGGAATACAGTCCATTGTGGCGGGAAGGCATGCCGGCAGAAGCCAAAACCTGGTGCGTTACATTGTATCCACACTCAACTGAGGGTGAACAGGAAGGGGTCAGATACAAGGCCCATCCCAATGACTCATTTACTCCATCAAGGCCCCAGAAAAGGATCATGACCTTTTGTAAACAGTGCCATTAGTTACAGACCAAGTATTCAAACGCATGAGTCTATGAGGAACATTTTACACATTCAAATCACAATAGCTTCCAAGCTCACTTCCCTGGCATGGAGACCAGCTAGAGAGCACAGCAGGCAAAAGCAGTTACCACCAAGACTGACCTGAGTTCCAGCCCCTAAATCCCTTATGTGGAATGAAAGAACCAACTCCTGTAACCCATCATCTGACCTCCACTGAAACCATGGTATGCCTATCCTCCATAGACAAATGAGCAAAATTCAGTTAAAAAATGTTTTGAGAGGAGGTCCCACACTATAGCCCTGACTGGCCTAGATCTTGCCAATTAGATCAGGCTGGCCTGCAATTTCAGAGATCCACCTGCCTCTGCCTTCCAAGTGCTTAGATTTAAGGTATCCAACAACAATAACAAAAACCAACCAACCAAACCAAAAAATAAAGGATTAAGTGTGGGTTCTTCAAGACATAGTGGGTTTACAGGTTTTCACAGTAGGGTTTTACACTAAGTCTGGGGGTGTGGTCTGAGTCACAGGCTATTTTTCATTGGAGTGATTTGACAGGGAACATTCGTGTTTTGGCCAGTCCAGATACGGATGAGGGGGCAGGAGAGATGATTAGTGGTTAAGAGCACTTGCTAATTTTTCAGAGGACCCAGGTTTAATTCTCATATACACATGGCTGCTCACAGGCATTTGCAACTCCAGTTTTAAGAGACCTGATGCCCTCTTCCAGCACTCCAGACACATACATGGGGCTAAATCCAGACACATAAAAATGATTTTTTAAAAAAGACATGGATAGAAAGGTTAGAAGTGATATTTGAAGCATTTTTCTTACATCAAGCTCAGATTTTCATGCATAAAACTCTTTATGTATCTTGTCTTTGATCTGTCAATCTGAAGTTCTGTCAAGAAAACTCAGAGCCTTATTATGGTGGGCAAATGCTGTACAACTGAATCACCTCCCCAGTCCTTGTTTTTGTTTTCCAGAGGCAGAATCTCATTGCTTAGTCCCAGCTGTCCTGGAACTCACTCTATAGCCCAGGCTGGCCTTGAACTCATAGAGATCTGCCTGCCTCTGCCTCCCAAGTGCTGGGATTCAAGGCATGCTCTACTACCTCCCAGCCTCCCTGCAATTTTTAAACTCTTGCATTTCACCCCTTTCCATTTCCTGGTCAATTCTTATTTCAGGACTGCGTTGGAATTTCTGGAAGAATTGTGATCGATCTTGAGGCTGTGTTTATGAAAAGAATGGAGATAAAATGAGGGAATCAGAGGCTGAGGAACGTCGGGTTCCGGTATGTAAATCAGTGCTTGATGGATGGTGCCAGAAAAAGCTGATGTGACTCCCGAGAGTCTGAAGAATCTCAGGGAATGGAGTGGAAATAGATCGGTAGGGAAGTTGTTAAAGTGTCAACTACTGGAATCCTCAACTGGGCACGAGACTGCAACCCCAATACTTGGGAGGCTGAGGCAAGAGGACCAAGAGTTCAAGGCTGGCGTGGGGCACACAGTGAGAACTGCCACAAAATAAACAAACAAACAAACAAACAAACAAGAAGGAAAAGGGAGGGCAACAGACAATAATGAAAATTAAACAAGTTAAGAAGAGATCTACTATTTCTCTCACTGCCTTGCCCCATGAGCCTGGATGTCTACTGGGAAAGAAACAGGAGAGCCAGAACCTTCTTTTGGAAAGGAAGTGGAGGAAATAAAGAAAGGAGCTTATATCTACCAAACTGATGGTACTGGTGGAACTAAGGTGTTCCTACCTTTTTCCAGTGAGGGCTCAGATAGTTCTTGCTGCCACTGTTGGTGCAAAGATGTTCAGGAGCAATACATTGTTGCAGAGTTCCACTCTACCTGATGTAGGACAGCAACAGACCTTAGGACTTACCCAACCCAAAGGGTTCCCACTGGTAGGTTGCAGAAATGTGTTATTTGACATACAAAATTTTCCCTCCTCCAAGTTTCTCTTTAAGGGAAATTTCTCTTTATTTTATTTCAGTTACTTTTTGTTTTTACAGGGTCTTGCTATGTATCCTGAATGGCCCGGAATGCACAGAGATCTGCCTTCTGAGGGCTGGGATAAAAGCACATATCCTATCACCTGGGAGATAAGGGCAGGCAGAGCTCTTGAGAGGGTATCCTAGGTAACATAGCAAGATGCTGGCTTAAAGGGCGTGGGGGAAGGGGACAGAGGGGACTAGAGAGATGGATCAGCTGTTGAGAATGCTTGATGTTCCCACAAGGAAACCAGGTTTATTCTCAGCTCCCATATGGTAACTCACAACAGACTGTAACCACAGTCCTAGGAGACATGACACCCTCTTCTGGCCTCTGAAAGCACCACACATGTATGCAGTACATACACATACACACAGAGGAAACTCTGATACACGTAAGAGTAAATAAAGTGGAGAGATCAAGACCACTGGAGGCTTCAGGACAAGGCTAACCACAGCCCAAAGAAGCAGCACTGGGCACTGGCTGTTTAAAAATTGTGTCTGACTAGCAATCCCAGCAACCAAGCACAATGAGGCCACAAGCCTCACCTAAGACAAGCAAAGAGAGTGGCATCTAGACAAGACAAACTCAGCTAAACTACTTATCACACAGCCTGAGTGATATTTCCTTCCCAAAGGCCTGGGTATGGCCCAAAGAGGGCATCAGAGCAGAGCAGAGCAGAAAGAAGTGTGTCCTTGGAGATAAGTGGTCCAGCCTTTGTCTCTTCCTAGGTCTTAACTGGCTGGAGCAAGTGGTGGCTGCACCAGACCCAGTCTCAATTTTAAAAGAGGCAGATTTCAAATACAAATGCTCATGGGGAACATCATGCAGGCCATAAATGGAGAGTGTAGGTCCTGTTTGCCTAACATAGCAAGGAAACTGAAGGTTTCCTTAAAGATTTTATTTTCAACCACGTGTATGTGTGTCTGAGTTGATGCCAAGTTTGTGGGTACTTACAACCCTCTGGAGCTTGAGTTGCAGGTAATTATGAGCTGGCTGCCTGACATGGGTTCTGGGAATTGAACCCAGGTACTCTGGAAAAACAATACACATTTGTCATGGCTTAAATATGCTTGGCCCAGGGAGTGGCCCTATTTGGAGGTGTGGCCTTGTTGGAGTAGGTGTGTCACTGTGGGTGTGGGCTTTAAGACCCTCATCCTAACTGCCAGGAAGTCAGGATTCAGCTAGCAGCCTTCAGATGAAGATGTAGAGCTCTCAATTCCTCCTGTACTAGGCCTGCCTGGATGCTGCCATACTGCCATCTTGATGATACTGAACTGAACCTCTGACCTGTAAGGCAGCCCCAAATAAATGCTGTCACTTATAAGACTTGCCTGGGTCATGGTGTCTGTTCATAGCAGTAAAACCGTAAGACAACATCCTTAATTGAGCCACCTCTTGAGTCCCCAAGACTGAAGTGTCAACATACATAGTCAAGTGGCTTTATTCTCTTTCCCCTAACTTTATAAGTACCAAATAGTGTTTATGGCTTATGTCTACGTTTATAATTTAAAGCAATATTTTTATTTGTGTCTGTCTGTCTGAATGAATGCCTATATAACACATACTTTTAGGTGCCAAGAGTCCAGAAGATGAAGATAATGTAGGGTACCCTGAAGCTGGAATTGCAAGGTATATAGGCAGTTGTGAACTGCCCAATGAAGAACAGAACTCAGGGCTGTGGCAGAACACCGTGAACCCAAGATTGTGTAATATACTGAAAAAAGCTGTTTCTAGTTGTGGTGTGTTAGCACACACCTTTAATCCCTCTGGCTGGAATAAGGACATAAGGGCAAATGGCTGGGATTTTGGTTTTATAAAACAAATTGGTGCCCCCGGCCATTTGATTTACCCCAGCTAGATGCTGCCAGCTCAGAGAGGCAGAAAAAGCACCCAGCTGACCTTCCTACTCCACTTACCTCCCAGAAGGAAAAAGCCCCTCCTCCTCCTCCACACTTGTCTTAAATACTCTTCAACTCAAAGCTCTCCTTTCTGCTTCTTTATGCTAATTCCCTCTCAACTGGTTGCTTGCTCAGCCTCTTGACATATCACTGACTTTATTTAATCCTGTTTACAGAAAGCTCTTTGGATTAAAGGTATATTCTAGGGTTGAGCCACACCACAACAACCTGTTTACAATAAGCAGAAACCTCTTGGATAAAAAGGTGTGCTAGTGCTGAGCCACACTATGGTTTTTCCAGTTCACAATCTTAAAGTTTACAATGTGATCAAATATCCTGCAACACAGGCCTCTCTGGAAGAGCAGTAAGCACTCTTAACCATTAAGCCATCTCTCCAGCCCTGTACCCCAAACTTTTTTTTTTTTAAGACAAGGTCTATGTAGCCCTGGAATTAGGTAGACCAGGTTGCCCTGGAACTTAAGAGATCCACCTGCCTCTTCATCTGAATGCTGGGATTTAAGGTTTATGTCACCATGCCCAACTTGCAAGTGTGTTTTTAATCTATTATTCTATGAGCTATTATTGTCGTTTATCTTGTGGTTCATACTGTCCCAGGTTTGAGCCATCACCAGAGCCCCTTCAAGCTAGTTCCTGAACATCTTTCTTTCCATGCTGGGTTTTCAATACAGTGTCTCACACATGCTAGGCAAATGATCCAGCACCGAACTAAATCTCAACTTAAGTAATTATTTCTTATCTAGCTCAGGGTGATCGTAAACTTGATGGTTGACAGCTGAAGCTTGCCTTGAACCCCTGACTCTCTTGTCTTCACCTCTGAAGTACTGAGATTACAGGCCTGGACCATCAGGTCTAGCCAGAAAATAATGTTTTAAGATCTGGGTTTTAGGGCTGGGGTTTAGCTCAGTTGGTCAAGTATTTGGCTAACACCCGTGAAGCTCTGAGTTTATATCCCAGCACTGCACTGAAGTGGGTATGGTGTGGCTGGAGTACAACTCAGCACTCAGGAGGTTAGAGCCTAGAGAATTATAAACCATCTCCGGCCACACAGTGAATTTGAAGCTAGCCTTAGATATTTGACATCAAAAAAAGGGGGTTGTGGGGGATGGCATGGGGGGGGGGGGGGATGGCATGGTGGTACAGCATGTCCTTTTTACTTTAATACTTGCCAGAGACAGTGGCAAGTACATCTTTATGTTTGAGTCCAGTCTGGTCTATACAGTGAGTTACAGGACAGCCAGGACTACAGAGAGAGACCTTGACTCAAAAAAGAAGGGTCAGGAGAATGGCTCACCCATTTAGAGTGCTTACTGCGCTGAATTCAGTGCCTAGCACCTACATGGTGTACATATATGCACTCAAGCATACATATGCATAAAATAAAAATTTAAAAATCTGAGAGCTGGAGAGATAGCTCAGTTCTAGAGGATTTGACATTGATTCTCAGCAACCCAAACACATGGCAGCTTACAACTGTTAAATCCAGTCCCAGGGGACCTGATACCAGCTTCTGGCCTTTGAGGCCAACACACACACACAAAGTACACCAACATACCTGCAAGGCAAAACATCTACACACACATTTTTATTTTGTACACTGCTACCAAATGATCTGTTTATCTTTCCCCTGCTCCCATACCTTTTAGGAAGTGTATGCTGAGTCTCACATGACCTGCTGGCCTAAGACTAAATATGTGAGGATAACCTTAAATTAACTCTTGTTTTTCTGCCTCCAGTGGGTTATTATCTAAAGTGTAGATTTGAACTCATCTGTACAGCTATATTCAGTTTCTTAGTGCCCACCCAACTCTAGATTTAATTTTTGGATTATGTTTATCAATATTGGGATTTTAGGTTAACATTCCATGACAAAACCTGGGTGATGATGAATGTCTTAATCCTAGCACTTAGGAGGCAGACAGATAGATCTCTGTGAGTTTAAGACCACCCTGGTCTACACAGGGACTTCAAAGCCAGCTAGAGCTATATAGTGAGGCTTTCATGCTCCATTTTTTATGTCATGTCAGATCTATTCCATCTGTATAGAAATCCATTTTCCTGTTGTGTTTTACCAAGTACCCCTGGTCAAATTACATAAATAGAAAACTAGCTTGAGCTTTGAGTGGCTTAGTTACCCTTGTGTCCAAAGCACGGACCGATGTTCAACTTTTCATCCTATTGAAGCAGGGTCTACCCAGATGACCTGGAATTTATTATATAATCTAAGCTGGCCTCAAATTTCTGATCCTCCTACCTTTCCTTCCTAGTGCTGGAATGAAAGTTTTGAACTACCACAGCTGCCCTGATTTTGAATGAGGGCTGCCTTCACAGACAAGCACTGTACCACGATTTTCTGACAATGCCTTGCTGTGCAGCTTCTGTAATATATTCTTTTAGGAAGCCTAGCCTTCAGATGGCCTGTATTGCTCCTGTTCAGGGGCTCAGCTGTCCCAGAAAGAACACTGAATTTCAATTTAGAATTAGACACATTTGTTAGGAAGCACATACGCTCAAAGTAGACATTCTAATGCTCATTAATATTTTAAATCAGGTTAGATGGAGAACAGCACCTTTAAAAATCCACCTGCCTTAAGTTACCTGTGCTAGGTTTTTCCTGTCTTAGGGATTTTTTGGCCCTTGAGACTCCGCCCACCGGTTACCCAGTGGCGGAAGAACCTCACGCAACGACGTGACACCTCACACCACCGCGGAGACTTTCTGACGTTACGTGGGAGGGGCGAGTCCGCCGGCACTTCCCCTTCCCGGCTCTGGCCCCTCCCACACTCGTTGTGAAGCAACCGCGGCCGCCAACATTTAAGGTGGCTCGGAACCTAGAGGTGCTCTAAGCGCCTGCGCAGATCATTTACCGCCCTAAGGTCCAGACCCGTCTGAGCCACAACTCGATCCTCTTCTTTCCGGAACTAACCGCCTGGCGGCGCTCCCCTGCGCCCCTCCCCCGCCGGTGCTTCCGCCCGCGCTCCTCCCTCTCCTTCTCCAGCGACGCGCACGCGCGCCAGGCCGGCTCGCGCCCTCTCGCTATCCACCGGCCCGCGAGATTCCCCCCTCCCCTTCCGCCTCGCGGCGCTTCCTCGCGCCGCCGTCTTCTCTATCCACCCCTGACACCGCGGGGCTCCCCCCGCCCGCCAACGGCGGGTCCCCTGCTTGGCGATCTCTCTCGCTTCCCGCGCTCTCCAGCAGGGGCCCAACCCCAGGCCCTCTTTCCCTTCCCTCTAATTTCTCTTCCGGACGCTGCCATCATGTTGAAGCCTCAGCCGCCACAACAGACCTCCCAGCCCCAGCAGCCGCCCCCCACGCAACAGGCCGTGGCTCGCCGGCCTCCTGGCGGGACCAGCCCTCCCAACGGCGGCCTCCCGGGACCGCTGCCCGCCACCGCGGCTCCCCCGGGGCCTCCCGCAGCAGTCTCTCCGTGCCTGGGGCCTGCAGCCGCTGCCGGCAGCGGGCTCCGCCGCGGAGCCGAAAGCATCTTGGCGGCGCCTGCGCCGCCGCAGCATCAAGAACGGCCAGGGGCAGTGGCTATCGGCAGCGTCAGGTGAGGACGGGACTTCCTGGCTGGGGAGAGCCCAGGAAGCAGCGACTCGGCTTTGGCGGAGGCGCGCCCGAGCTTGGCGCTGTTGAGGGGCTCTTGGGGCCCCGAACCCTGTGAAGGAGGAGGTAGACCCTCGTGCCAACAGGTCGGAGAGAAAGATCTCCGGGCAGTCTCCAGGAGCCTGGGGGCAGTGCTCGGCTCTCTGGGCCTAGTAACCGCTTGGGCCCTGAGGGGAGGCGGGGCGCGTCCCGCCAGCTCCGTCGGAAAAGGGTGTTGGGGGGGTTGTGGAGGTGATGGGGTCCCCAGCTCCATTACCACGAAGGATCTCGCGGTCCCCGGTTTTAGCCAATGGGGAGCCAGCTGCATGAAGGGGTCCCCGGCTGTAGCCAATAGAGGGGGGGCGCGCGGCCCACAGTTTGACCAATGGGGAGGGAGGGACTTGGGAGCAGATTGTTCCCTCCTCTTCCCGGTGTAGCCAGTAAGAGGGGAACGGGGTGGGCGGGGGCGCGGAAGCAGCGGCTACTGGGAAGACTGCAGGCTGGGAAGCTTCTGCGCGCGCGCTCCCTGCCCGTACGTGCGCGCGGATGCTGTCTTATGACTCGGGCATTGGCTTGTCCCGGTAACACGTAGAGCAGAGGCGGAGGAGGGAGGGGTTGCTTGGAGGGTTTAGGGGCGTCTGGTGTTGGTGAGTGAGGAGTGGGTGCCCTCGGTTTTCTCGGTGTCAATGCGTTAAAGAGAGGCACCAGACGCAGGCGCAGTGGCTTCTGTTCTAGAGCGGGTGGTGGAGGGCGACGGGCTTTAGTGCGCAGGCGCAGACCGGGCGAGGCATCCCGGTGTATGGGTTTTGCGGCTGCGCGGTCCCCCAGCCCCGCCAACGGCCCCCTCCTCGCCCTCCTCAACTGCCGGTTACATCAGCCGTCGAGGAGCTGTGTTACCTGGCGTTTGGGGATCCCTTCATAGTGGGTAACAGGCTGAATGAAAATAATGAGGGCGAAAGGGTGGGGTGTGGAGAGTATACCCCTCCTGGGATTTGGAATCCAAGGCTCCTGAAAGTGCTTTTTTCCTTTGGGAGGTAATGTGCTCAGTAGTACTGCATTTGGGATGCCCGAGCTTTCACCTTCACAACTGAATTGGGCTATAGGTTTAATACTCTAGCAGTGGTTTATCAGAAGAGTGAAGTACTGACCCCTTAGAGGAAGTCAGGTTGTATTGCATTGGCTGTTAACATTTGACAGCTGTTGTTTATTGAATTTTTTGTTGGCTTTTTAAAAAATCTTGAATTTGGAGAAAGTGTTTTAGCAATTAATGCCTACTTTTCCTCTTTAACGTGAGAATTTGAAAAGTCTTGCTTGTTAGTCAGTCCATAGCCTAAATCAGCAAATTGACATGGTACATTGTTCTAGGGTTCACTGTTAACTAAAACTGTTTATCTCCTTTTAACAGGGGACAGACCACTGGAAAGGGACCCCCACAGTCACCCGTGAGTGCCTTTTTTTTCCTCCTGTAAAGACACTCAGAAGAAAGACATGGGATGGGACAGTCTGGGAAGAAAGAGTATTCACCTGCTGCCCTTTACTTTTTTCTTGTGTGACAGGTGTTTGAAGGCGTCTATAACAATTCGAGGATGCTGCATTTCCTGACAGCTGTAGTGGTAAGTGAGAGCTTTAACCTGAGTGTCTGAGGAATATTCCATTTCCATTTCTTAAAGTGATTTAATCTTTCACCTTGCTAGGGTTCTACTTGTGATGTAAAGGTGAAAAATGGCACCACTTACGAGGGCATTTTCAAGACTCTGAGCTCAAAGGTCAGTGTACTCAAATTATGGAGTTGCTGGAGCTCTGTAGGAGAGTGAAATTGAGGGTGTGTTGGGTGACAGCAGGCAGTTTTGAGGCTTTTGCTGAGAGTTCTCTCACTGGCATTGAGAAATGCGGGACAGCATGAAAATTTGACGTTGAAAGACTAGAAAACTTTAAGAGAGAAGCCATCTTTTCCTCCCTTTGGTACTGACCTTGGAATGTTGGGAACGGGACTTTTGTAGTTTGAACTGGCAGTAGACGCAGTACATCGGAAAGCATCTGAGCCAGCAGGTGGGCCTCGTCGGGAAGACATTGTGGACACCATGGTGTTTAAACCAAGTGATGTTCTGCTTGTCCACTTCCGAAATGTTGACTTCAATTATGCAACTAAAGGTATTGTTCTGTAGTGTTGTGTCAAGTAACTTGAGTAGAGAAAGCCCACAGGTTGAACATGTTGACTCGGTTTATCTTTTTTTTTTAGTACCTTTTTCAGTAGAGATGACTTGAGTTCTTGAAAACCTAGCTTGATGCCTGATAGAGTCCAGTGAATGTGATTAGTGGTGTAGGTATTCTTGTTGTCACCATGTTCATGCTTTCAGCTTCAGCTTGTGGATCATTAGATTGGGGCTTTGGGTTTTTTTGTCAAGGAAGGGTCTTTGTATATATGCTAGCCTCCTCAGACTCAAAGAGATCAAATTGCCTCTACTTCTGAGTTGCTGGCATTAACCAGCATTCACCACCCCATCTAGATAGATCTGTTTCAATAGTCCTGCCTGCTCCCATGGTGTCTTTTTGTTAAACACCATGGGGTCAGGAGTGAGTAGGAGAAGGGGACGCATCACCTGACTCTTCCTCTCCTCTGCCCACAGACAAGTTCACTGACTCAGCCATTGCCATGAACTCTAAGGTGAATGGAGAACACAAAGAGAAGGTGCTTCAACGTTGGGAAGGCGGTGACAGCAACAGTGATGACTACGATCTGGAATCGGACATGGTTTGTTCTTCGTTCTTAGAGCAGGCGGGTCTGAGTTGTGGTCAGCATGGGGTGTTGATGTGGGTGTTCATTACTTTTTGTTGGGGTGTGTGTGTGTTTGGAGGAGAGTGTTGTTCATTTTTGTTTTGAGATCTATTTTTGGGTAGAAAAAAAAACAGTATTTCCATCCTCTGCATTGAAAACCATTGGCATCTCTCCATGGCAGCACTTGTTGTTGTAGTAAAGTATAAGTGGGGCATGGGAGAACCTGTACCTCTAGTCCAGTCTGGAGGAAGTTGAGGCAGAAGAGTTGTGAGGTCCTGGACTATGTAACAAAAAGTCTGTCTTTAAAGAAAAGCAGAGGAGAGAAGTGGTGCATAAAATAACTACTGTGTGGATCCGTACTTGTTCACACTGCTACTTCAATTAACTTAAAAGTTATGAATTAGGCTGATAAGGTAAGTCAGCAGATAGAGGTGCCTGCCACCAAGCGAAGTGGTGAAAAGGAACAGTTCTTGGCAGATCGCTGTCAACTTTCACATGTCTACTATACCACAGGAACAGATCCACAAAATGTGAAAAGGTTTTTTGAGTTTTTTTAAAAAGCCAACTCATATAAATAGAGAGCCGTGCTAGCACCTGGAGCTCCAGAGTTTAGGATGTGGAAGCAGGAGGGCCAGGGGCTCATGGCAGCCCAGCTTCTCCCTTGCGATTGGAGCATGAGACAATTCTCAGAAACAAATCTTGTTACTGAGTGCATGTCAGTGTATTCAGTTTGTACAGGGGTTGTTCAGGGTTTGCTATTTTGTAAGATTGATTTATTTTTTGTATATGAGTACACTGTCGCTGTCTTCAGACACACCAGAAGAGGGCCTCAGATCCCATTACAGATGGTTATGAGCCACCATGTGGTTGCTGGGAATTGAACTCAGGACCTCTGGAAGAGCAATCAGTGTTCTTAACCAATGAGCCATCTCTCCAGCCCATTCAGGTTTTTAACTTGGTGGAGAGGACAGGCATGACCTTTTTCATTTTCTTGCCAAATTCTAAACATTCTTCTCGTTCCTTTAGTCCAATGGATGGGATCCCAATGAGATGTTCAAATTTAATGAGGAGAACTATGGAGTGAAGACCACCTATGACAGCAGTCTGTCTTCTTACACGTAAGCGTTTTGGAAATTTGAGGGGGGTAGAGTTGGGGTGGCTTGTGGGTAGGGCTTACTGGTTAGTAAGGCAGACCTCTGAATGAACCAGTTGTTGTATAGTATTTTTCTTGATTTATGAGTAGTCGTCCCTCCTGGTTTGTCTGTTGAATTGCTTTCTTGTGGATAGAAAAAGCTTTGGTTAATCTGGGAGTGTAGCTCAGTTGTAAAATATGTGCTGTACAAGCATAAGGACCTGAGTTCTAGCCCCAACAGCCCTTTAAAACGTTGAGTGTGCTGGAAAAGCAAACCAAGCTGGGTGGGGGTGTGCTTGCTGCTGGCCAGCCTGACCGTCTGAGCTCCCAAAATGTCAGATTCTGAACATACCCTGGTGCTTTGCCTAGGTTTTGACAGCTGTCAGTTGAATAAATACTGAATTGGGGGTTAAATTCAGTAGTGGAGCACTTACCTGACATTAGTAAGGCCCTGGGTTTCAGCCTTTATGCTACTAAATACAAAAACACCCTGAAGTATTAGATGGAATGACTTGAACTGGTCATGTAGTTACAGCAGTCTGTCCTTTCATTGTTTCCTCCAACTGGGATGGTGATCGGTTTGGGTGCACTCTCAGGGTTCCCTTAGAAAAGGACAACTCTGAAGAGTTTCGACAGCGGGAGCTTCGAGCAGCCCAGTTGGCTCGAGAGATTGAGTCTAGTCCCCAGTACCGTTTACGGATTGCCATGGAAAATGATGATGGTCGAACAGAGGAGGAGAAGCACAGCGCGGTTCAGCGGCAGGGGTCTGGGCGGGAGAGCCCCAGCTTGGTATCCAGGTAACTATTGGGGCAACCAAGACTGTTTGCGGCTTACAGTAGGGTCTTGGCCTGGGCCAAGAGCTTTTGCACACAATTGTTAAGCTTCGCCACCTTAGTGTAGTGCTTCCCTGTTTTGAGGTTTAGACTGAACCCTAGAAAGTTGGTAATTTGCAACAAGAATCAAGGTTACTGGGTTTTTAAAAATGTTGTGTGTGTGTTGTTTTGTCCATCACAAAATGAAGTTGTGTATGCTCAACATCTCAAGTGTCCCCTTGGCCTTTCTGAAGGTGTAGAGTGGTAAAACTATGACAGATGCTCTTGGCCTCTTGGGTGTGGGTGGGGGAATAATGTCATAACCCATAGCTACACAAGATTGTGACAGTCAGGTGTAGTGGTGAACACTGGAGTTGGGTGTGGGGGTTGATGTTGTTAAAATGTGTGGATTTGGGGGTCTCCTGTCCTTACTTAAGCCTTTCCCCAGGGAGGGGAAGTATATCCCTCTGCCTCAACGAGTTCGGGAAGGTCCACGGGGAGGAGTTCGATGCAGCAGTTCTCGAGGAGGGCGGCCTGGCCTTAGCTCTTTGCCACCTCGTGGTCCTCACCATCTTGACAACAGTAGTCCTGGCCCTGGGTCTGAGGCACGTGGTATCAATGGAGGTAGGTTATAACATATACTTGTAGCAGAAGAAAGTGGGAAGGGTGATTAACAAGATTTTAAGTGGTTAGCAGGATGAAGTATCGTGTTCTTGTAATGAGCAGATGTTTCTTTTTCTTTACATTAAAAAAAAAAAAAACAAAACAAAACAGGTCCTTCCCGCATGTCCCCCAAGGCACAGCGGCCTCTGAGAGGTGCCAAGACCTTATCTTCACCCAACAGTAGGCCTTCTGGAGAAGCTTCTGTTCCCCCAACATCTGCAGGTAGAGAGCTTCAGTGAGGCTGGCTGCAGGCTTGGGTAGTTTGTGGAGGTAGGCGGTAGTGAATGAGTCAAGTTGTTGAAATGCTGGGAGCTAATAGTTTGTAGATGCTTGGTGTGGGGGTAGGGTCTTGGATTTTATCTTTCCAAACTCCGTGTAGCCCTGGCTGGCCTGGAACTCTGTAAACCAGGCTAGCCTCAAACTTAAAGATACACCTGCCTCTGCCTCCCAAGTGCTGGGATTAAAAGCGTTCAGTTGGATTTAATTTAGTTTTTTTGAGAAAGAACTTTTTAGTTTTCCTGGGTTCTAACCTGTCAGTTCATGGGTTATGGCTGGTTGTCGGGTATTTTGTTGAGACTAGGTTTTTTTGTTTTTTTTTTTTTTTTAACCAATATTTTAGAACAGGAGAAGTTAGAGCATCTCTAGTCTTTTTGTAATACCCGGTGACACCATGTCTGCTTGTGTTAACTTACCTGCCCTGCTCTTAACACAGGAAACTATGGCCCTAGGTGTTAAATAAAAAAAGCTTGTAAATTTTCTTTGGATTTCCCCTATATGCACTTCTTCCTGGCCAGCAGTAACCATTGTGTAGCTTTCCCTTTTCTTCCAGTGGGCCGGATGTACCCTCCACGGTCTCCCAAGTCTGCTGCCCCTGCCCCAGTCTCAGCTTCCTGTCCTGAGCCTCCCATTGGTTCAGCAGTGGCGTCCTCTGCCTCCATCCCTGTGACGACATCAGTTGTGGATCCTGGAGCAGGTTCTATTTCCCCAGCATCTCCAAAACTCTCCCTGGCCCCTACAGATGGTGAGGACCAGTTGTAAATGCTTGAGAACTGTGGGTGTGACTTGAGAGCAGGATCTTATTGTCTCTCTTCCCTCAGTAAAAGAACTCCCAACCAAGGAGCCCAGTAGGAGTTTAGAAGCCCAAGAGCTGGCCCGCATAGCTGGGAAAGGTGAGGGCAATTTTACTCTGTAGTCCAGTTTACTTGAAGGGAGCGTTTCCTTTTTGGAAGCTCATTAGGATTTGAAAGCAGTGCCCATCTGCCCTTTGATTTCATTTATCTTTTAAGATTAACAGCTCATCTTTGGTTTCTTGTTCTGGACTACTAACTAACCTTGTGTGATCTTTCAGAGGGAAAAATATGTATTTTCTCATTTCACTGTTTTCTCAGTCCCTGGCCTTCAAAATGAACAAAAACGATTTCAGTTGGAAGAACTGAGGAAGTTTGGGGCCCAGTTTAAGGTGAGTGAAGCATGGAAGGGAGCTCGGATTTAAGCAGGTTGTGGGAGGTGCAGAGGCAAAGACCAAGTGGGTGGGAGAGATAGTAATTCGGCAAGAGTGAATGTAGGAGGTGCAGCTGGGCTCCGGGGTGGACAGTACTATATATGCATTATTTCTCCTCCCAGCTTCAACCTAGCAGCTCCCCTGAGACAGGCCTGGATCCATTTCCTTCCCGGATCTTGAAAGAAGAGGCCAAAGGAAAGGAGAAAGAGGTGGATGGTCTATTGACTTCAGATCCCATGGGATCCCCAGTCTCCTCCAAGACAGAATCCATATTGGATAAGGAAGACAAAGTGCCCCTGTCAGCAGTAGGGGGGACTGAGGGGCCAGAGCAGCTCCCAGCCCCTTGCCCCAGCCAAACTGGCAGTCCTCCAGTGGGCCTCATCAAGGGAGATGACAAAGAGGAGGGCCCTGTTACTGAGTAAGTGGTGGTGTGGATGGTGTGAGGATCTTTGGTGCTTACCAGCTGGTGAAGAGCATGACTCAAGAGCTGGCTTTACTTTCTCTTACAGACAAGTAAAGAAGTCTACTTTGAACCCCAATGCCAAGGAGTTCAATCCAACAAAGCCTCTGCTGTCTGTGGTGAGCTGGGACGATTTCGTGTAGACTTGGGTCTCCTTGAGGGGACAGTAGAGCATTACAGACTGTCAGGATAGTGTGAGATGGCAACTGTCAGTCTGGACAGGAGCAGTTGAACTACTTTGGGAAAAGCAATGATGTCTCCAGTGTTGAGTGATTGGCTGTTTATTAATTGACAGGTTACTTTGGCTCTTACTATTTGGCGTGTCGAGTGTATTAGGGTTAGAACCATGAGCTTCAAGGAATCACTCACATGGCTAACTGGTGTACTCGTGGAGCTTCTAGGTTTCTGACCACTTAGAGCTCTCTGAATTTGAGAATGCCTCTCTAGTGATTTGCTATAAAGCTCTTAGGGAAAAGTGTAGGATATATTTGGCACACAGCATTCCATGGGTTTAAAAAGGCTGAAGTGGGATTACAGAGATAAAATGTCTCCTCTTGTCTCTTACAGAACAAATCTACCAGTACTCCAACTTCACCAGGGCCCCGTACTCATTCAACACCTTCCATACCGGTGCTGACAGCAGGCCAGAGTGGGCTCTACAGTCCCCAGTACATCTCATATATACCTCAGATCCACATGGGACCAGCTGTACAGGTAGGAGAGACTAAGTGAGCCCAAGGAAAGTGCTGATCGTTCAACTCAGGCTCTTGCAGTGTTGATGAGCACCTGCTGAGTCCAAGTTCTTATTCTTAGGCGCCTCAGATGTATCCATATCCTGTATCCAACTCGGTGCCTGGGCAGCAGGGCAAGTACCGGGGTGCAAAAGGTGAGCAGGGTTGGGAAGGACAGTTGGGGCTGCCTATTGCCTCTTAGCAAATGAAGCCTGAGCTTTGCACCCTTTACCGTCCACCCACAGGCTCACTTCCTCCCCAGCGCTCTGACCAACATCAACCAGCCTCTGCCCCTCCCATGATGCAGGCTGCCGCTGCTGCTGCTGGTCCACCCCTGGTGGCTGCCACACCTTACTCCTCCTACATCCCCTACAACCCACAGCAGTTCCCAGGCCAGCCTGCTATGATGCAGCCCATGGCACACTACCCTTCACAGGTACAGAACACAGCTGGAGTCCGTCTGAGGGAGGGAACAGTGTTATTCTGAGGAGTGGTAGCTAACTGGGATTGGCAGTGTCGAGTTGGTTGTGTTAAGATACATAATTTCTGGGGCTGGAGAGATGGCTTAGTGGTTAAGAGCACTGACTCCTCTTCCAGAGGTCCCGAGTTCAATTCCCAGCAACCACGTGGTGGCTCACAACCATCTGTAATGGGACCTGATGCCCTCTTCTGGTGTGTGTCTGAAGACAGCGATGTACTCACATTTTAAAATAAATGTAACAGGACATTGAACCTCTGCTCTCAGTTTTTCCCTCTAAGTTAAGGTAGTTACTGTCTTACTTTAAGTAAGATAACTATTGAGGTTCATGCTGCTATGCACACAGAACCTGACAGGACATTCCAGGCAGGTGTACTTAGCATTTTGCTTTGTGTCTTCACCAGCCGGTGTTCGCCCCTATGCTTCAAAGTAATCCACGAATGTTGACATCGGGAAGCCATCCCCAGGCCATCGTGTCATCCTCCACTCCTCAGTACCCTTCTGCAGAGCAGCCCACCCCCCAAGCCCTCTATGGTGAGTTCTGGCACCCACTTTGTCAGGAGGATGTGTGTACTGTTATAATATACATTTGGTGTGCTCAGCACTAGGTCTCCCTTCTTTCCTGCTGCAGCCACTGTTCACCAATCCTATCCACACCATGCCACGCAGCTCCATGGCCACCAGCCGCAGCCGGCTACCACACCTACTGGGAGTCAGCCACAATCCCAGCATGCGGCCCCCAGTCCCGTTCAGGTGCCTGTAATGTGAGAGTGGGTTGGAAGGTCTGAGTGGTTGAACCAGGAGTGGGTGGCTGGAAGAGGGCTTAGAAAGAGCTGGGTCGTTCTTCAGCAGAGAAATGGCATAGCAGAATGGGTGACACTCATACCTCACTTCTACTCTGGCAGCACCAGGCGGGGCAGGCCCCACACCTGGGCAGTGGACAGCCACAGCAGAATCTGTACCATCCAGGGGCCCTAACAGGCACGCCACCTTCTCTACCACCGGGACCTTCTGCCCAGTCCCCTCAAAGCAGCTTCCCCCAGCCAGCTGCTGTGTATGCCATCCATCCCCACCAGCAGCTGCCCCACGGCTTCACCAACATGGCCCATGTTACCCAGGTAGGAACCCAGGGATTTCCTGCTTCTGTGTCTTTGCCAGAGGATGAGCTGTTGCAGGGTACTTGTAGTGATTCAGGTAGTGGTACCTGTTCACTTGGCAGTGCTGCTTTGATAGAGGATCTCAGAACCTCTCGTCAAGCTGTGCACTGAAGCTAATTCTCTCTACAGGCCCATGTCCAAACTGGAGTCACAGCAGCCCCGCCCCCACACCCTGGGGCTCCCCACCCGCCCCAGGTGATGCTGCTGCACCCCCCCCAGGGCCATGGGGGCCCCCCCCAAGGCGCGGTGCCCCCGAGTGGGGTGCCTGCACTCTCAGCTTCCACACCCTCACCCTACCCCTACATCGGACACCCCCAAGGTGAGCAGCCTGGCCAGGCGCCTGGATTTCCAGGAGGAGCCGATGACAGGATTCGTGAGTTCTCGTTAGCTGGGGGAATTTGGCATGGAAGAGCTGAGGGGCTGCAGGTGGGGCAGGATGCACGGGTTCTGGGTGGGGATTGAGGGGTCTTGGAGGCAGGGCTGTCCCAGAGGGCGCCCGCCGACCCACACCTGTCTGTGAAGTATGTAGGGTGGGCAGAAGCCACAGTCGCCGCCGCCAGGGGCTTGCTCCTGGCTCTGTCCTTTGCTTCCCTCCGTCCTCGCTCAGTTGTGATCCAGCAGCCCCCCTCCCCACTGCCTCCCCAGCTCTCAGTGACCCCGACTGTCTCCTGACTTAGCCGAGGTAAGGTCAGCGCAGCAGACAGGGCCAGACTGGGGTGTGGGAGGCTGAGCTGGGCAACTGAGTAAGGGCTCTGGCCTACTGGGAAACAGCGATTGACCTGTGCTTCTGACCGCCCCCTGAGACTCCTCGAGGAGGCCGCTCCTCCCCACACCCCACACCCCTGGACGCATTGACAGAGGGACAGCTGCTCGGGTTCTAATGCTCCTGCTCTCTCTCTTTCCCCTCCAACCAGTTCAATCTCATCCCTCCCAGCAGCTCCCCTTCCACCCCCCGGGGAACTGAAGATTGTCCTGGCCGCGACCTGAGACCTCCATGAGTGGAGGGAAGAGTGATCTATGTCTCTTCCCCCAGCAGCTGGGACCAGTCCTAGCCCCGCCCCCAACCCCTTTTCCTTGGGGAGTTGGGGAATTCCTGCCAAGCACCTTGAATGGGAGGGGTCCTTCAAGTGGGCAGGGCTGGGGTCCAGCGGGGGTGGGGGAGGTTCCTGCTCTGCCCCTGCTGGGTCCCACCAGTCTTGTCCTCCCATCCTCTCATCTATTCCCTCCCCAACCCCCGCTGGAGACGGAAGATCTTTTATTTTCTATTATTTATAACCTCAGACTTGGGCCCCCTGTTCTTCTCCATTAACTTGAGTGTCCTGTGTGAGAGACCGACAGACAGATGCCTCAAGGACTTTTACTTTTTATTACATAAAAAAATTTAAAAAAAAAAATAAAAAAATAAAATTTTAAACTAACTTAAACTGCCCATAGGTTTTATTCTTAAAAGTGCTATTTTTTCCTCCTCCATAAGGAGGCAATTTGGAGTTTTGTAGCCTGAGACCACCAAGGACTGGGATAGTCCTTAGTGGCCTACAGGACCTTTGGGCCATAATACAGAGAACATGTGCTGTGGGGAGGGCAGAAAAAGCCCCCAGAATCTGGGCATGACCGTATTGGGTGAGAGGAAGGGACAAAGGAACTAGTAAGGTTGATATTCTAAATTTCCCTCAGGACAGATGGGAAGCATGAGGTTCAGTATGCGTAGGACTGAGTACTGCTAGCCATTACTGTCCTTTAACACTCATGGGAAGATTCGAATCTGTCATTTTTGAGTAGGTACCTCAAAATTTGGAAGGCAGTTTAGCTTTTATGACATCACTAATTGCTCTGGATATTGTTCTCTCCCCTTATCAGTTCCTTCTAGGCCACAATGCCTAGCTAGCTATGGTTTTGGTGGTGGTAGTGGGGGCGGAAACAGCTGTTTTATTTGGCACCAGGATTTGAACCCAGAAAGTGTACACGCTAGGCAAATGCTCTACCACTGAGATAGACTCTTAAGCCCTCAGAAGTCTTTGCCTGGAAGCAGTGTTGATCATCAAGCATACAATATAAGCCATACAGGTTTGCTAAGGTTAAGTAACCTAGTAGACACAGAAGGGTAAGGACACAACTGAGCTAACAGTGGCTCCAAATGATATAATCAAACTTGTTCCCCATCTGGGAAAACAGTTCTATTTTGCCGGAAAGTCACATAAAGTTCATTGAATTGGGTACTTTTTGAGTCTGAGCATGTCTAGCCTGCATGCCAGAAATGGACATGATGTTAGAGCAACTCAGATGGCTCTGCAGTACTCCAAATCCAGTGCTCCTCCACCATCTACTACACAGAAGGCACAAGACACAGGCCGAATTATCCATGGAACAGTTTTATTTGCCTACCTCTCGTGGCAGGGCACGCCTTGTGAGCAGGAGAAATGTCCATAGTGTACTCTGCTTGGATGCAGCTTATGCCCACAAATGGGAATGCTGACCAGAGCAGCTTTAAGCTCAACAACCCAAGCAGAAGTTCAGACTCAGCTCCATTTAATGTTCTTGTCCTCCTCGGTCATGGCAGGTACATCAGTGACAAGGCCAGTGCCAATGGTCTTGTTGCCATCCCTCAAGGTGAAACGTTGGCCTTTCTCTAAGATCATGGGCTGCCGCAAGATTAGGCTAAGCTTCAAGTCCTCTCCAGGCATGGCAAGTTCCTAACAGAAGGAGAAGCACAAGGCAATCATCAGGATGCCTTCATTGTGTACCTTCAACTGCTGGCAGCTACAGGGATCAAAATCACGGGAAAATGCAACAGGTTGAAGAATCTGGGAAATTTCATCTAGCTGCTAGGCACAGCATGGAAAAAAGTAAAAGGGACCATAATCGGGAATTTGGTTTTGTGCAGTTTTAGTCAACAGGATTTTTCTGAGCCCTTCATGTTTTATGAATCTAAACAAAACACATCAGTTTGTTTGAGACGGTTTCTCTGTGTACCCCTGACTGCCCTGAAACTAGCTCTGTAGACCAGACCAGCCTTGAACTCAGAGATTCACACGCCTCTGCCTCCCAACTGCTGGAGCCCAGCACACCACAGCCCAGTTGTATTCCTTTTATATCCCCCCCAGCCCCAACATACCTTCCCTGGGGGCAAGATGACGCGACAGGCCATGTCCCAGGTCAGGGAGAACATGACAGGCATGAAATGAGATACAAACGGTTTGTGGCGGCCACCCTCCTCCTTGCTGAGGATATAAACCTAGAGGAGAGGAGCAGTAAGGATGGAATGGCTTGGCTAGACGTTCTCTTTCTATGCAAGGGGAACTTAGCCCTGCCAAACTATAACCTGGAGCTCACCTGGGCCTCCACCTTCTGGTGGGGTTGGATGGAGCCTGGCTTGACCATGACCAAGCCACGCCTCAAATCTTCCCGCTTTAAGCCTCGGACCAGAGCACCCAGGTTATCCCCTGCCTCAGCCCTCTCCAGGCTCTTGTGGAACATCTCAATGCCTATAAGGAAGAAGACAGGAGAGAAGGTGGTCTGAGGCAAAATGAAGGTACAAGCTCTACATGGGAGAGGATCATTCTGACCACGCCCTTAGATCTGAAACCTTTTTATACCTGTCACCACAGTGCGAATGTTCTTGTTGTGTCCCAGCAACTCACACTCATCTCCTTTCTTCAAAATGCCACGCTCTAGTGTACCTGTCACCACTGTGCCCCGGCCTGGAAGAAACAGGACAGGTTATCAGGGACCCGGGGTTAGATAGCCACCATGAGGAGGGGTGTAAGTGAGCATGGGCCTCACCGGGAATCGAGTAAACTGACTCTACAGGGAGCAGAAAGGGCTTCTCCAGGTCCCGGGTGGGTACTGGGATGTAAGTGTCCACAGCATCCAGAAGCTTCTGCACTGACTTCACACCTAGCTCAGGATCACGTTGCTGTTGAAGAGAGATGACAAGACCCTGAAACTTCTGCTCCAATCACAGAATACTAAGTCTCCAGGCACAGAGCAAGGTTCTGCCCCAGCCTCTACCAACAGGAGCCTGTGCCTTCACCTCAAGGGCACAGAGAGCTGAACCGACGATGACTGGGGTCTCCTCTCCTTTATAGCCAAACTCGGTGAGCAGCTCCCGGATCTCCAGCTCTACTAGCTCCACCATCTCTGCGTCCTGGACAGCGTCTGCCTTGTTCACATACACCACAACATGCTCTACCCCAATCTGCAGGCAAGAGAAGAAACTGAGAAACTACCCTGAGTCAACTAACTTCTCACTTAATTTCCATCCCACTCAGACCCCAGTACCTGCTTAGCTAGCAGTAAGTGCTCTCGGGTCTGGGGCATGGGGCCATCATTAGCTGCCACCACCAGGATGCAGCCATCCAGAGGGGCAGTGCCTGTGATCATATTCTGGGTGGAAGAGGAAGGTCAGCTTAGTTCAAGGACCTCTCCAACTGTGCATCACCTAACTAGCTGTGAAGATCCCCATCTCTGCCATGTCCTCACCACCCACAGCCATGGCCACAAATTCTTGTTCTTGTATCCAATCACCACCACTATCTTATAACCTCCCCTCAGACCTCCACTGACCGAAAGGAAGCAGGTTCTGGCTGTCCCAAACAACCCTCACCTTAACATAATCTGCATGACCAGGGCAGTCTGTGTGGGCATAGTGTCGTGCAGCAGTGCTATACTCCACATGAGCGGCATTGATGGTGATACCCCGAGCCCGCTCCTCTGGGGCATTGTCTATCTCCTCGTACTTCTTGAACTTAGCTCCACCTCCCTCGGCTAGAACTACCAGAGGAAGAGAACACACCTCTCAACTCAGGTTCAGAGCTATAGACGAGGCTCGGGGCCCACGCCTGGATCCCTCATACATAATCAATCTGGACAGATAAATCAAAACATCTCAAATAATTCTGGGAAAGATAACTTTGGAAGAGGGTGAGCGACAAAAATTTTCCAAGGTGTCTGCTCGTAACAGACGCTTCAACTTCTTCACTGACAGCATCTCCTTACAGACCACTCCTCCACACAGAATAGAAACCATTCACACTGTTCTTGTACAGGGAAACCTGTCTCCTGCATCTTCCAAAACACCCCTCGTCGGAAGTGTCTTTTGGCGCCAGGCTAAACTTCAGCGGACTACAATACACCCTACTCCTTGGTTCTGGCCCTTCCAGCTGACAGGGCATTGCCGGCTGCCCCCAACCAAATCCAAACCCTACTCACTTTTCGTGATGGCCGCGGTGAGGGTGGTCTTGCCATGGTCCACATGCCCAATGGTACCCACATTCACATGGGGCTTGTCTCGTACGTAAGTCTTCTTGGCTTCCACAGCTAGGCCGCGGCACAAGAAGGGTGATGCCGAGGCCTTCAGCGGTCGCAGCCGACCTTGCAGAAATGGGGTCGGGCTGGCGCAGAGACCTACGGGGAAAGGCTCTTGGAGTCAGGGAGTGGATCTGAACCCAGCTACCCTCCACGCCTCTCAGGTCTCCAGGCTGCCTGCGTCCAACCCGCCCCCTCACCGCTGAAACGGGGCGTCGCTCGTAATAGAGTGGCTGCCGCCATTGTGGTACTCTGCGACCGGGACCGAGAACTAGGTACTGGGAGCCCGCGCGTGCAGGGAAGGACGGGCACTTGGAACTGCAGCTCACTTCCGGCGGAAATGAGGGTCGGGACAGCGAGTTTGGGAGCCTCTAGCAAACAGTTTCTATGGCCACGGCCACTGATATCCGGGCATGGAGCGGAAGAGGAGGTTTCTGGTGTCTCGCGGGGGATGATGGAGAATTTCCACAATTCAGCCTGAGGGGCCGCTTTAGGAGGAAAATGCGGAGCGCCCCACAATGCACGAGCACTCCCGAAGGCTTATGGGTGTTGTAGTTTCCAGGGCAGCGGACTTGGGGTTAGTTTGCTCTGGCTGGGTTCTGTCCAGAGGGAAGATCCCCCAGCCGGTGAGAGGCAAAATTAACTAGATTCAGGGATGGAGTCCGGGGAGTTCCAGTTCTTGGCCATTAAATAACCGCCCCCATATCTCTTGCAGGGATCCTGTGCTTTCTAACATTCCTAAGTCATACCAATAGTTCTTTGGCCGCTTGAGAAGCAGTTTTCTTTCATTTGTCTTCCTTCCTTCTTCCATCCTTCTTTCGAGACAGAGTCTCATTTTTTATCCTTGGCTGCCCAGGAACTCGCTATGTAGATAAGGCTGGCCTTCCAACTCTAGAGAAATCTCCTGTCACAGTGCTGGGATTAAAAGCGTGCACAGCCTCCCCCAGAGAAGTTTTCTTAGTGGTAGTCACTCTCACCCTATTTTGTTCACGTGACATTGAGGATGCAGACCAACTTTGGAAGCTTCTAATAACCTAAGTCTTTTGTCTCCACAGTGGAATGCATGGTGGATACCCAGCAAATGCTTGTTCCCTAATAAATAAGTGTAAGTGTAGAAATGACTTTTAACTGTCACATTCATCTTTTCGCACAGCTTCTTAAGTCTTTCTGAAATTCACCCTATCAGCTTAATTGACAGTATTTGTTCCAAATGCTTTAGATTCCCTAATTCCGTCCCTAGAGAGATGTCTAGGCACAAACAAGCTATATCACATCTCTTCTAAAAATCAAATGGATCGAGATACAGGTACACACTTACGATCCCAGGGCTTAAGACATTACAGCAGGAAATCCAGATCTAAGGCCTGAGCCAGATTGAAACTCTGAAAAGGCAAAGATAAAGAACAATAAAGTGTTACTACAACTTTGTGCTAGACTCCCCCCCCCCCCCCCCCAGTCTTTGTGACCTTTTTTTAGCTAAAGTATCCAGATGAGGAGCTGAAGAGACAGTTCAGTAGTTAAGAGCACTGGCTGCCCTTGCAGAGAACCTGAGTTCAATTCTCAGCACCTGCATGATAGCTGACAACTACCTGTAACTCCAGTTCCAGAGGACCTGGCACCTTCTGGCCTCTACAGACTCCATACAGTTCACTTACACACATGCAGACAAAACACTCAGACACATAAAATAAATCTTTAAAAATTTTTCAGGGTGGCAGGTGGATTTCTGAGTTTGAGGCCAGCGTGGTCTACAGAGTGAGTTCCAGGACAGCCAGGGCTACACAGAGAAACCCTGTCTCGAAGAGAAAAAAAAAAAAGAATACAGCTGGAGTTCATTTACACAGCAAAGTGGAGCATTTCAAGAGGTGAAAGTGGACAGTGTCCAATTTGTAAGTCTCATGTCAGTGTTTCCAGAGGTGATTGGTGTTCTGATCAGATGAGTAGGTTAACCCTGTGATGGATGGTGTGGGTCTAATCCTCCATATCTTGCTGAGAGTTCATCTTGCAGCAAGATGCCATTTAGCTTTTCTGTAGCTGGACTTTAGCTACCTCTGAGAACCCTGAGATTGTGTTATTTTTCTACAACTACTACTACTACTAATAATAATGAATAAAACTGTTTCTAGTTGTGGTGTGGCTCAGCCCTTAGCACACCTTTAGTATCTCTGGCTGGAATACAGATATGCCCCTCATATATACCTTAAATCCCAAACAATGAACGTAGAGTTAATTTGTAGAAGGAAGCATCCATGTTTGAAAGTGATGTCAGCCGGGCAGTGGTGGCGCACGCCTTTAATCCCAGCACTTGGGAGGCAGAGGCAAGTGGATTTCTGAGTTTGAGGCCAGCCTGGTCTACAGAGTGAATTCCAGGACAGCTAGGGCTATACAGACAAACCCTGTCTGGAAAAACCAAAAAAAGAAAAAGAAAAAGAAAAGAAAAAAAAAAAGTGATGTCTAGGGGACTGGAGAGATGGTTCAGAAATTAAGAGCACTGACTACTCTTCCAGAGGTCCTGAGTTCAATTCCCAGCAACCACATGGTGGCTCACAACCATCTGTAATAGAATCTGATGCCCTCTTCTGGCATGTCTGAAGACAGCAATGTACTCACAATAAATAAACAAACAAACAAATCTTTTTTTTAAAAAAGAGAGAAAGTGATGTCTAATTGAGTAGTAGACAAAATGATGAATCAGAGAAAGATTTGACAGACTAGGATATGTCCAACTCTCATGAAAAGAGAGGAAAGGGAAGCTACTTAAGAGAGCACAGAGAGAGAAGGGAGAGAAAAAATGAGACGGTCTTACAGGGAGAACTGTACAGAAGTAGGTTGGAGAGAGAGAGAGAGAGAGACCAACCTACACACAGGTGAAGACAGAATGAGCTGGAGAATGAGAAAGAGCCAGAAGTTCAGAACAGATTGCCAGAGTTAGTTTGAGGCCAAGCAGAACAATTCAGTCAGAAGCTGAGAGAAGCCAGAGTGAATCAGTCAGCTTGATGAGGCGCTTGAGCTAGAACCGCTACCAGCCAGAGTTCAGAGGGAACTATGAAGGGGTGAGTTTATTCAGCAGTAAGTCTCAGAGGTTGAAGACACTCTAGGCCTAGATAAGATTGCACAGAGGCTAGACACTCCCAGGACTAGGTTTAACCCCAGTGTGGTAGGCACTTGGAATCCCAGCACTCAGGAAGTGGACAGAAGCTCAAGGTCATCCTCCACCTCTTGTAAAGTCAAGTCTCATAGAATATGAGACCCTGCCTCCAAAAAGGTCCAAGGAAGCTGGGTAGTCATGGCACATGCCTTTAATCCCAGCAATTGGGAGGCAGAGGCAGGCAGATCTCTGGATTCTGAGGCCAACCTTGTTTAAATAGTTCCAAGACAGCCAGGACTACACAGAAGTAAACAAACACCAAACAAATAAAAAAGGTCCAAGGAAGGAATACACAAAACAGAGTCTGGATTGTCAGTGTCTCAGATTGCTGAGCCTCACATCTGCAGCTTTAATACTACATAGATCTCTAGACCTGGGTTTGCACTGATTTTGCTATAGGATTAGAGCAATTTGGTGCTGGGCCAATTATGGAGCTTTTGGGGCCACTTCTAGAAACTTGGCAGGAATTTGATTTGGGGCTATAACAAAGAAGTAGGCTTCAGGCAAAAATTTGACTTTGGTCTGGGACAAGGAAGTAGGCTCAGATACGTTGGTCATCCTGATAAGCCCTTAGAAACAGTGATCACGGGACTTTGTTTAGTGCCTGGCTTGTTCCTCAACCTAGAACTGACCTTACTATCTGCATGTAATTAAAATGGTATAAAAGCAGACTGGGAAAAACAAACCTGTCTCAGTCTCAGAACTGGCTGGGGTCATGCTACAGTGTTGTCTAATTATCTTTTTTCTTTTTAACCCTCACTCACACCCTGGGGAACTTTTTGATTGGCTGAGCTGGGTTAGTCAACCAATGCCTGAAATCCCAGCACTTGGCACAGCACTGATGGGCAGGAACACACTTGGTAAGCAGGAACAAGAGGGTTGAAAGTTTAATGCCACCCTCTGTTATATAGGGAATTTGAGACTAACCTGAGATGCAGGAAATCCTCTCTCAAGAAAGCCAATAAAAAGGTGAGGTTCTGGTGAGATGGCTCAGTGAGTAAAGATAATTCCACCAAGCCCGATGACCTGGGTTCAATTCCTGAGGCCCATATGGTTGGAGCGAGAGAACCAACTTCCACAATTGTTCTGATTTTCATGTGAGCATCATTCTGTGCACACTTCCACACACACATGATCTTGAAATGGAATGGCCTCCCATCCCCCATCCCAAGCAATCTGTTTATTTAGCTATGTGGTAGACACCTGAAATAATCTTGTGTGCAGTGTGGAAAGGTATTTTCAGTGTTTTGTAAACATCTCCTTTACCTTCTCACTGATTTAATAAAGCACTGAAAAGGTCTAAAGCAAAGCAGAAGAGTATAGGCGAGACTTCGGGGCAGAATTAAGAACTCTGGGAAAGAATCTGAGATTTGCTAGTCAGTTTCATCATCCTGATGTGGAGGAAGAAGCAAGTGCTGGTATTGAGGAAAGGTAAAGAGCCACGTGGCAGGCCGGGCAGTGGTGGCACACTTCTTTAATCCCAGCACTTGGGAGGCAGAGGCAGGTGGATTTCTGAGTTCGAGGCCAGCCTGGTCTACAGAGTGAGTTCCAGGACAGCCAGGGCTACACAGAGAAACCCTGTCTCGAAAAACCAAAAAAAAAAAAAAAAAAAAAAAATCCACGTGGCAAAACATAGACTAGTATAAATGGGTTAAGATATATGATATAGTTGGGAACAAGCCAGCTAAAGCCAAGCTTTTGGGGGGTGGGGTGGGTGGCTGGCAGTTAGAGACAGTCTGGTGATAATTGGCACATGGAAGATGGAGCTAGAAATCAAAGCGTAGAGCCTGAGAAAAGTCCTGGATGGAAGGCTGGGAACAAGTACTTCCTGGATAGAGCCAGATGCATCGTGGCTTCCCAGAGACACAGTCTCTGAGGCAGGCTCAGGGTGGGAGTGGGAAACCCAAAAAGGCCGCGTGCTGAAGGTGGCTCCCCTAAGACCCCATGCTGAGCAGCAAAGCCGACAGCCAGGTAGGGAATAGGGCACTTCCCAGGCGCGAAAGAACGGACTGAGCCATGGCCCAACTAGAATAACTTCCCAGAGACCGCAGCCCAATTCAGGTCTGCCGCATCCTGGCGAGGCTGTTGGCACCACCTTCCCGGAGCTGGGGCGGGCGGACGCCCTTAGGAAAAGCCTGCAGCCGCGAAGCAGCACAGTGGGTTGGAGAGGCTTGGCCACGGCTGGCACTAGGCGGAGCCAGTTAGGGTAGCCCGCTAGACCGAGCCGAGGGGCGGAGCCAGCAACCAGTGCCAGGTGCTAGCTCAGCCGCAGAAGGAGCACCAGGGACGGCAAGCAGAAATCCAAGCCCAGACTAAAAGGCTGAAGTCCCAAACTTCTGAAAGGGTAATGAATTAAATTTGAAAACAGTAAAAGGGAAAAGAAACTAAACATAGACGATCATAGAAAGAAGTACTGAGTTTGAATATAAAAAGTCTCTGAAGAGAGAGAAAGAGATAAAGTCTCCGAAGGAAGAAGGGAAATAAATAAAAATGTTCTGTAAATGTGCATAGTCTCTAAAGAAAGGAGAGCAAAGGAGATATAAATAACGATAGTTTGTAAATGTGCATAAAAGCTAAAGTCTCCGAAGGAAGGAGAGAGTTAGAGATTAAGAAGAAAATAGTTTCTGTTTAAAATTAAGGTCACAATGGTAAAGGGTAATGGATGCCATATAATTTTGTTTCAATTATCAGCATAGAAATAATTATATTGTCAGTAATGTTTGCGATTTTATATATCCTCTTTAAGAAAGATCAGAATAAAACAGACCTAAATAAAGAGAGGAGTGAAAAATTGAATGCTAGATTAGAGTTGATAGAACAGAGAGATTGGATGATACTTTGAATAACAACAAAAACTTCAGAGGAATCCAATCTGAAGTCTATACTACCCCCTTGTGACAAGGAGGCAGAATAGCAGCCCATAGAAATGCTAGATAAAGAAACTTATGCTGAATTAAGAATACAGATTATATTTGATAGTGCCACCTTAGAGAAATATCACTAGATTATGTGTTTCATTTTGTAGAGTTTGGAAAATTAATGTACATGTGTTAACACATTATACAGTTGATTCCTATTCAGTATTTCAAGGGGTTTCTGCCTTAAGTTCAGAAAAGGATGATTCTGAAATTACACATTTATTAGAGATGGTAGCTATATTGGAGATGCTTTTGCAGACTGAAGCTGATGATGCTCCCACAGACATATTTATCCAATAGAATACAACACAATTTTTAGGCATTATGACATAAAACATATTTCAGCTATGAACTTAAAAGAAATGCTCTTTTAAGACAGAAGGAGGATGTGGGATCTCCTAGAGAAAGATTAAATAATGCTTTATTGACTTTAAATTTTTAAAAATGTCAATGAGACAGGTAGCACAGCTGCTGAAAAACGCTGGATTTTAGAAAGGATTGATGATGAATTAAATCAGCCTGTATATGTGATAACCTCAGACTGGAAGTCAGGAAATGTGTTGTGTTGAGGGAAAGGTTATACCTTTGTTTCAACAGAAAATGAAAAGCTGTGGATTACTTTAAAACTAATAAAGATTAGATTTAATTAGAGGAGACTTCCTGAAAAGCTTACCTGTAGGCGGGAAGGAAGAAACCAAGAAGAACAAAACTGACAGAAGAAAAGGACCAGACACCAAAGATGACAGAAGGACCAGATAACAATGATGGCAAGACAAGTAACCCAGGTGATCCAGCCTCCTCACATGCTGCCTCAGTAGCTGTTTCCTCAAAAATCTGCATCCAGAACAACTTCAAAATGCCTAGCTATGCTGGTCCAGCCTCACAGCCTGTTTCAGCCAGAACTTCAGTTAAGCCCTGCCCTTTCCATCACACAGAGACTGGACAGCAAACGATATAGTTAGCTTTCCTAGGACTTGGCCAATACCCAAATTTTCTTAGGCTCCCAAAAGATGCTATTGCCCCCAGACAGCAGGAAGAAATCTTTAAGAGAACAATACCCTCATTCTTAAGACATGGGATGGGTGGCTTTTGGTCAATAGATGGATGATGGATGTTTGTTGTCATTCAAGGTGGGTTGGTTACAAGTTGTTACTGGTCGTGGTCAGGGAGGAAGAAAAGTAAAGGAGGTTAGATTTAGGGATCCCTTCCTCTCTTTTTCTCTCCTCTATCCTTCTTTCTTTCCTATCTAGTGTTAGGGGGTAAGTGGGGAGAAAGGATGAAAAGAAGAAGAGGTGATAGAGGGATGGTGGGATAAAAGAGTAGATTTTTTTGGTTTTTCGAGACAGGGTTTCTCTGTATAGCCCTGGCTGTCCTGGAACTCACTCTGTAGACCAGGCTGGCCTCGAACTCAGAAATCTGCCTGCCTCTGCCTCCCAAGTGCTGGGATTAAAGGCATGCGCCACCACTGCCCGGCAAAAGAGTAGATTATTGAATCTATTTTTAAACTAAAAAGCAACTACTAGACCCAAATATTTTACACTAGTATGGATTTTGTATCCTGAAGTGGAAACTTACGGTTTCTTTGGAAAGTCAGTTATGTCAGATGATGTTGTGCTGGTGCACACAGATGGAAGGACGTTTTGCTAAAGCAGACACGGGAAAGAATGTTTCACGTAAGCAGACACATAAAAGGACGTGTGATATTTAGAAAAAATACAAATATGGCCCCCACAGGCAGTGGAAGCTCAAGCATTGTTTCACTTTGCTCTGCCTCTCTAGTCTTCAGTGATCGCACACATGTGGTAGGGCTCCTATTTAATAGCCATGGGACCAATTTTGCTCAAGTTGACCCTTTCTCTACCTCTAGGAAGAAATCCTAAGAAGCCTGGTTCAATTCTTGTGATTCAACTAAATTTGGTGGTATAGACCTGTAAGCCTAGCATTACAGAGGCCAAAGAGGATCACTAGTTTGAGACAGCCTAGACTATAAAGAGGATCACTAGTTTGAGACAGCCTGGACTATAAAGAG
>JADRCH010000042.1:198572-211852 GCA_019843965.1 Rhynchomys soricoides
ACTATAAAGAGGATCACTAGTTTGAGGCAGCCTGGACTATAAAATGAGGCCTTGTCTCTAGAAGACAAAAGAAAAGTCATAGTCAGAGCAGTCTTCTTACTGTGGAAGAGGATGATGGTTTGAGTCAGAACTGTCTGTTCTTCACAGCCAAGTATATCATAACATACACTCTGGACACCAAAGCTCATTATGAGTTTCTGTTTCTGTTCCTGATCTGAGGCTGACTGGAGTGGGCTTCATCTATTTACATTGGCCTCTGCACCTGGCCATATAAGACCTCTTAGGAGTCCACACTGGAGCTGTATTTTTGTTTGTTTGTTTGTTTGTTTGTTTTCGAGACAGGGCTTCTCCGTGTAGCCCTGGCTGTCCTGGAACTCACTCTGTAGACCAGGCTGGCCTGGAACTCAGAAATCCACCTGCCTCTGCCTCCCAAGTGCTGGAATTAAAGATGTGCGCCACCACTGCCCTGCACACACTGGAGCTGTTAATGAGTCCACTGCACTGAAAGGCCCAGCATCTTGGTCTTACAGAATTAACACATACAAAACAGGACTCTTTCTCACACTCTTATATATTAGAACAACTGATAACCCCACCTTCTCACCCCCTTACCCTACATCTACATCTAACCTGTTGCCCAGTTCTGCTGGGTCCTTTCCCAGATTCTTACTGTCTCCACTGCTGGGAGCACCCTTCACAGCACGTGGTTACCTCTCAACGACATAACCCCAAGAGCAATCCTCTGGGCCTCATAAATTCCCAGGATCTGTTAGGTTCATTCTGTGAGTCATTCTGATGAGTTATTTGAGGTTTTTTTTTTAAAAAAGTGTATGGTTTTAAACTGTATGCATATTTGTGCACCACATGTATGCCTGATGTCTGAGAAGGCCAGAAGAGGGCATTGGATCCTCTGGGACCGGGGTTATAAATGGTTGTGGGCAACAGTAGGTGCTGGGGATCAAAACCAGGTCGTCCTCTGGAAAGACACTGAGTGTTCTTTGCCACCGAACCATCTCTCCAACCCCAACTTATTGAAATTTTTTTTTCTTGATTTTTTTTTTTTTTTTTGAGATAGGGTTTCTCTGTATTGCCCTGGCTGTCCTGTAACTCAGTTTGTAGATTGCATACACTGGATTTGAACTCAGAGATCCTCTTGCCTCTGCCTCCTAAATGCTGGGATTAAAGGTGTGTGCCACTACTACCTTGCTTAATTGTTGAAGCTTTAAGCCCCTTTAGAATGTGGATTTGGGGAAAGGTATAGTGGCATGTGGCTTCGATCCCAGCCTGGGGCTGCCCCCAGAGGCCTTTGTGAGTTTGAGGCCAGCCTGATATACTTGTAAGTTCTATGGCAGCCTGAGCTACAATGAGATCCTGTCTCACTAAAAAATGTGGAATGGGCATGGGAAGGGTAGCCCAGTGTCGGAATACATGTTTAGTGTGTACAGACCCTGGGTTTCATTTTCAACTCTATAAAAAAACAGTGTATAGGTGTGTGTGTGTGTGTGTGTGTAAAGCACACACTAGAAACTAATCCTCCTTCAATGACTCAACAGGTTTTTATTCATTTCATTTCATTTAGAATAAAGTCTAAAATCCTATCTTATTGTTTTACCTTATTTTTTTTTTTTTTGGTTTTTCAAGACAGGGTTTCTCTGTGTAGCCCTGGCTGTCCTAGAACTCAGAAATTCGCCTGCCTCTGCCTCCCAAGTGCTGGGATTAAAGGTATGTGCCACCACTGCCTGGTGTTTTACAATTCTTTTAAGTTAGGGTCTTACTATGTAGGCCAGGCTGGCCTCAAACTCAAGCCAGGCATACACCTTTAGTCCTAGCACTTGAGAGGCACGGGCAGAAGGATCTTTGAGTTGAAGGCCAGCCTGGTCTGCAGAGCAAGTTCCAGGCCAGCCAGGGCTACAGAGAGAAATCCTGTCTCAAAACAAAAACAAACAAACAAACAACCCAACCAACCAACCAACAAACAACAGAAAAACAACTAACCACCAAACAAACAAATAATACCAGCAACAAATGCCCCCACATCAAAAAACAAACAAAAAACCTCACAAAGTTCTGTCTTTGCCTCTAAATTGCTGAGAATAAGGTGTGTTCCATCATACCAAATTGGGATATGTTTGCTGTATATGGTTTTGGGTTCACAAGAACGTTTCTTTCTTTTTTTTTTTTTAAAAAATAAAGTAGTGCACTTTGCTCTCTTCAGAAACACAAGAAGAGGGCATTAAATCCCACTACAGATGGTTGTGAGCCACCATGTGGTTGCTGGGAATTGAACTCAGGACCTCTGGAAGAGCAGTCAGTGCTCTTAACCACTGAGCCATCTCTCCAGCCAAAGAACACTTCTTCTTCTTCTTCTTCTCCTTCTTCTCCTTCTTCTCCTTCTTCTCCTTCTTCTTCTTCTCCTCCTCCTCTTCTTCCTCCTCTTCTTCCTCTTCCTTCTCCTCCTTTTCTTTTTCTTGTTCTTCCTCTTCCTCTTCTTCTTTTTCTTCTTCTCCTATTTATGTAGATGAGTACATAAAATAGCTATCTACAAATACACCAGAAGAGGGCATTGGATCCCATCACAGTCCTGGCTAGCCTATAACTCTTTTTGTAGATAGAACAGGCTGGCCTTAAACTCAGAGATCTGTCTGCCTCTGCTTCCAAGGTGGAGGAAGGATGTCTTCCTACTCAGCTAGAGCACTGTGAGCACCTCCACTCTCACCCTTTTGAAGCACCTTGGCTACTTTCAAGCCATCTGTGTTCTATTTGTGAATCTTTGTATAATTTAGGACCCAGGAGGCCGGCATCAGCCATTTGTCTTTCTGAGACTGACTTAGTTCACTTAATGCTTCTTTCCAGTTATAAGCATTTTCCTGAAAATAATATAACTTTTCTCTTTATAGCTAAAAAATTCATTGCTCACAGAGGCCAGAGGAGGGGTTCCAGTCCCCTGGAATTGGATTTACAGGCTGTTGTAACCTGCCATGTGGGTGCTGGGAGTCACCGAGTCCTTTGGAAGAGCATCCTGGGCCATCTCTCCAGCTCTCATGATATACACATTTTCGAATAAAATTATGCTGGTTTTTCCAGTATGCTTGTGGACCACATGAGTGCATGGTAGCCTTGGAGATCAGAAGAGGATGCCAGTCCTCCTGGAACTCTAGTTGTAGAGCCACAGTATGGGTACTGGGAATCAAGCCTGGGTCCTTGAAAAGAGCAAGTGCTGTTCACTGATGGGTCAGTTGTCCAGTCCATAGTACATTTCCTTTATCCATTTCTTTGTTGATGGACATCAGGGTTGTTGGTGCCATAACTGAACTTTTGTGCATAGTCCTGCAGTGAACATGGATAAGCAAGTACCTCCTAGAGGCCTTTGTTGGAATACCTAGGGGTGGTATAGCTGACTCATATGTTAGATTGATTTTTATTTATATTTTAAAGATTTATTTTTAATTATGTATAAATGTGGGGGGTAGGTGCATGCATATGCTATGTACACATGTGTGCAGGTACACTAAGGGTCTAGTGGAGAGCCAGATCTCATGGAACTAAAGTCACACATAGTTATGAACTGCCCAACATGGCTATTATTTATTCAAGACAGGGTCTTACTGTTAGCCCGGGCTGAACTTTTCACATGGACCTGGATGGATGGCCTCAAACTCATAGAGATCTACCTTTCTCTGCCGCCCAAGTGCTGGGATTAAAGCTATGTGCATCACTCCTGCCTGGGTTATTTTTATGTGTACGAGTTTTACCTGTATGTCTGTCTGTACTATGTGTGTGCCTCATGCTCAAAGAGAACAGAAGAGGATGTCAGATTCTCTGCAACTGTATTTACAGACAGTTGGAGTTGCTACATGGTTGCTGGGAATTGAACCCAGCTTTTCCTGAAGAGCATCAAGTGCTCTTAACCACTGAGCCACCTCTCTGGCCCTCATTTTATTTATTTTAGAGAGAGAGTCTCACTATACAGTCTGAGCTGGCCTAAAATTCACTATGTAGCCCAGGCTGGCCTCAAACTTACCTTGATCTTTCTGTATGAACCTCCCAAGTGCTGGGATTACAGGTGTGAGCCATCATACCTGGTTCAAATATTATAACTCATGCTATTGGAGGGCTATGCCATAAAACAGGGACCCAGGAATCGACACCTAAATACCTGAAGTTGAGCTGGCAGAAGATGGCTCAGCCAGTAAAGGTACCAACCACCAAACCTGACAACCTGAGTTCAGTCCTCAGGGTTCACATGGTAGGAGAGAACTGGCTCCTAAAAGAAGTTGTTCTCTGATGTCTATGGAACCTTGTGCTCACAAACTTGAAACAAATGTAACTTTAAAAAGATTAAATATCATTCTCTTGCTTGTTTTCTGTTTTGTTTTTTTTTTTTTGGGCTTTTCGAGACAGGGTTTCTCTGTGTAGCCCTGGCTGTCCTAGAACTCACTCTGTAGACCAGGCTGGCCTCGAACTCAGAAATTCACCTGCCTCTGCCCTGTTTTCTTTTTTAAATTTTGTTCAGGTCAGACATGGTATTGAACACCTTTAATCTCAGCACTCAGAAGCCAGAGACAGCCAGATCTTTGCAAGTTCCAATCTACATAGCGAGTTCTAGGTCAGTTAGGGCTACCCAGTGAGACCTTGTCTCAAAAAAACTCACAGCCAGCTGGGCAGTGGTGGTGCACGCCTTTAATCCCAGCACTCGGGAGGCAGAGGCAGGTGGATTTCTGAGTTCCATGACAGCCAGGGCTACACAGAGAAACCCTGTCTCTAAAAACCAAAAAAATAAAAAATAAAAAAAAGCTGTGTTCCACTATGCCTGGTTCTACTTCCTGAAGACAGGATCTCACTCCATAGTCTAAGCTGGTTTTAAAGTTACTATGTAGCCCAGGCTCGCTTCAAACTCACTTCACTCTTTCTACATCAGCCTCCTCAGTTCAAGGATAATAGCCATGAGTCATCTTGCTTAGTTCAGTATCTATTGTTCATGTATGTTGAGGGACACACTCATGCTACTGCAGGCTTCTGCCTTAAAAACACATTTGCTCAGGAATTGACACCTTCCAGGGTAGCCTTAGGTCAGTGGCTTGGGAAGGTTGGTTTGTCAAAGACCTAGTTCTCCTATGGCTGGGCAAATCTGAGGAATAATTTATATCCTAGATGCAAATCAACTACTCACTCACTGGTACCACATGCTTAGCTGGCTCCCTTCCTGGTTTCTTTCAGTAGCACTTTTGGGGTGTGGATCTCCTTTGCTCATTTTCCTCTCTTTCAACACATTGCTAGAACACAAATCTCATGTCTAATGCTCCTGGGAAATACACCCCAGCTCCTTCTAATCCTTTGTTGACCACCTGTTGAATGTTTTCTGTTCTACTGATACCCTAGGCTCAGTCTCTTACGTGTCCAATGTCTGACCATCAAAGTGCTTTGTGCAACTATGACTCCATCTCTAATAGACAACTCCACCCACTTACACAGGGCACTTCCTGTGCTTATCCAGTAGTTAGTAACTACAGGTAACTAGATTTTTTTTCTTTTTAAATGAGTCAAGCTCTCACCATATAGCTCTGGCTGTCCTCAAACTCACTATGTAGACCAAGCTGACCTTGAACCTGTAGAGCTCAGACTGCCTGCTGGGATTAAAGGCATGGGTCACTACACCAGGTTTAGATAGGTATTTTAATTAAAAAGTTCAGTTCACTGAACACACCAACCAAGCCAGTGACCAAGTGACTACAATATCAGGCTATTTCAATCATTTCAAAAAATTTGATTGCATGCTGGGAAGTAGCTCAGTAGCAAAATATCTAGTATGTTCCTGGGTTTGATCCTCAACACTTACCCTGCCCTGCTTCTAACAAACTTACCACAAACCTATCAACAGCCATTTGCCCTTCTGTATTTTTTTTTTTTTTTTTTTTTGGTTTTTCGAGACAGGGTTTCTCTGTGTAGTCCTAGCTGTCCTGGAACTCACTCTGTAGACCAGGCTGGCCTCGAACTCAGAAATCCACTTGCCTGCCCCTGCCTCCTGAGTGCTTGGATTAAAGGCATGCACCACTACTGCCCAGCCCTTCTGTATTCTTGAACCCTGTCTATCCTAGTTGATGAATAGGTAAGCTAGAGGGAGGGTATGGGAGGTGGACCACAGGAAAGGGATCCCCTCCATTTGCCTCTTCCTTTAAAATGGTAAAAGAGGTGGCTAATATGGTGATGAAGACTTAACAAAGGTAACCCTGGGCTGATGCTGTGTGTTGTGTTACATCCTGGGTGATTTAAGACTGGCTAAGCCACAGGTCTGGAGAGAGAACTCAGTAGTTAAGAACACTTGGTGCTCTTGCAGAGGACCATTTACATGCAGATAAACCACACATATATAACATAAATTTTTTTTTAAATCTTTTAAAAACAAAAGACTGAGTATACAAGAACTTGGTTTGTTTTTTTTCCTAACTCCATGGGGAACCCTTAGACAAACATTCTTTATGTGCAACAAGTTATTTATCTATATCCATCTTTTGGGTTACTTGCCTCAGGATAGCACTTGATCCAGTCAGCTAGTTGGCTCTGGAAAATTTTGAGACATGGTTTTCTTTGGATAGCCCTGGCCATCCTGGAGCTTGCTTTATATATCAGGTTGTCCTTGAACTCAGATATCCACCTCCCTCAGCCTCCCAAGTGCTGGGATTATAGGCATTGGTCACCACTGCCTGGTTTAAATTTTTAAAAATATTATTTTAGCTTATGTGTGTGTGTTGCCTGCCGGAGTGTATGTATGTACCCCTGTTGAGGTCAGAAAAAGGCATCAGATCCCCTGGAACTGGAGTTAGAGTTGGTTGTGAACCACTATGTGACTGCTGGGAATTGAACCTTGTCCTCTGCAAGAACTGCCAGTGCTCCTAACCATTTAGCTCTCTTTCCAGTTGTGTAACTTATTTAAATTTTATTACCATTTTGTATATGTGTATGTGACTGGGGGATGGGTCACAAGTGTGTGTGCCATGTTCGAAGTCAGAAGACAATTTTCCAACATCCTTTCTCTTTCCACAGTGGGTTCTGGGGAGGGAATTCTGGTCATTAGGCTTGCATAGCAAACACAAGCACTTTTACTGAAAAGGCATCTCACTAGCCTAGTTCTGGAAATGTTATTGAAGATCTCAGAAAGAGGGATACTGCTTACACTGAGTTGCTAAGATATTAGGACTTAAATTTGAATCTATGGAAAACCATCTTGCCACACCCAGAGACTAGAACCCCTCTGTGGGTGAAGGCAACCGCACGAGTAGAGTACAATCACGGATGACGAGCAACAGACAGGCGGTATCTTCTGGTCCCAGTCAATGATCCCAATCTACTCTGGCCATTTCAATTACTTAAGCTGTAGTGAAGCTGGATCAATGCGATCCTGGGTTGCTAGAGGATATTTGTGCGCAAGGTCTCAAAAGCATTTTGTACCTTATGTTCTTCATCCCTCTAACTTGCCCTGAAGCCTCTCTTGAACTCCAAGCTCTATGTCCACGTACCTCCTGATGTCCCCCAAGAATGTCCAAAACTGACCTCACTATTGCTGCCCCAACTTTAGTTCCCGTCTAAGGTGGAGCCCTCCAAGACCACCTTGTCTCTTTCCACTGAAAAAACAAGGTCGTAAGTTCAGGCTCCACCCGCTCACTCGGTCTCCCAAGGTCACCGCTACACCGCTCGCCAGCTCCCTGGGGGCGGTGTCCGCGTACCCCTAGATGCAGGGCCAGGCGCTCTAGGCTGCAGCCAGCTCTTCAAAGAGCTTTATCATCTCGCTGATTTCTCTTAGTGGGCGGCTACTCTCTCCGCTCAAGTGTCTTCTCTATGGTTAACTTCTCGCCATTGTCTTGAATTTGCTTCGGATGACGCTCGGCTGGGACCCAACGCCTTCCCACAGCTGCCTCAGTGGTTCCTTTTAGGTACAACTGCAGAAGACACAGGAGCTCAGTGAGACCTGCGTTGGCCTAGGTCCTGAAAGCTCGCCGCTGAGAACGATGGCGGAAGTGAGTTCGAAGGTGCCTTCCTTCTTACTGCTCTTCTCTATGGTCGCTTCCTTCCGCGTCGGGGAACCCGTCTCAGCGCCTGCGCAGAAGCGCGTTCTGGGAGCTCGTCGCGGAGGCGGGGGGCACAGGGAGCGGGAGCTGCGGCCGTCGCCGCCGCCGCCGCCGCCGCCGCCGCCGCCGCCGGAGCTAAGCGCGGGGACCGAGATGCAGGTGGGACCGGAACCGGAACCCCCCTCTTCAAGTGCCTCTTTCCTCTCCGGACTCGGCCCTGTCGTCTGAGAAGCTTGGGCGGGGGTGGGCGTGGGGGCTCGGGGCTGGAGGGGTACTTGGCTCCCGAGGGGCAGTAGATAATCCCTCGGAGGCTCCGGCCCAGGGGCATGTGGAGGGTGTCCAACGATTAGGATCGGGTCCGAGTGATTGACCACGGGGCCCTGAGGGTCCGAACCTGGAACGCAGCCTTCACCCTCCACCACCCGCCCTTCTGGAATGTCAGAACTAAGCCAAGAGGCAGGTGCACCGGAAAATTGTGACTGAACCTTCTTGGCAGAAGAGAAACTGAGTCACCAGTCCAGTAACCGCAGGGTCAGCGGGCCTGAAGGGGGCTGGGTCGGCCAGTAGTGCTGAGGGCTGGGTGGGCCTGTGTGAGCCGAGGTAGCCTCTGGCTGGGGACTGTCTCTGCTGTGCCTGCACCTCTTGGCCCGGTTCCCCTGTGCTCTGTGACTTCCGAATCTCCTGGCTGCTTCTCCATGGTTTGGAGTTGTCCCTGTGCTTGGAGCCATTGGAGTATGTAGGGCTTAGGCCAAGGAGGAAGGGGAGGGGTCTCTGACTTGCAGCCTGGTTTTAGGTTTGGTGAGGAGGCTGACATCACAGATAGTTTGGGTAGACTTTTCTGAACTGTCCAGAGGTGTCTCCTTTCAGTATATCGTAAGGTAGGACCACTCATCAAAGAGCCACCGGTTGTAAATTACATACCGAGCTCTGTCACTTTTTATTTGTGACTTAAGAGTTGGTACACCTTCAGAAGCTCTTCCTTTCTTGAGTTTCTTTTAGAGCAAATGGGACCTAACATACCGTCCTCCCCCTTAAAAATAGTGAGGTGGCAGTGATGTCTTGTGTGCTTACTTTGTGTCAAGCACAGACATGTTCTTGTCATTTCTCCTGACAACTGTAGCAGGTAGAGGTTATTAACTGTGTTTCACAGATTACAAAAGCTGGGTTCACACAGCTAACAGGTGGGCTGTGCTGGGGCTTTAGTCCAAATCTCACAGACACACTCCCCAGGGAGAGAAAAATCTAGAGCCCCAGCTCCTTGTGATGTCTTACTTATGTGGCTAGTAAAGACTTGTCCTGACCCAACACACCATCTCTTTTTCTCTAGAGCTGCTGTCAGTCAGCCCTAGACATAGGGGGCAACCCGGAGATTGGCCTTCAGCCAGTCTGAATCTTCACACAGGGCTTAAGTGCTGGGTTGTAAGGCAGCTGATCCTTCAATCCATCTTCCACTCATTGGACCTATGATGCAAGGTCTCAGACTTTGTAATCCTTGCACCCTTTGGCCCTCTGAGAACAGAGCAGTAGGAGCCGTGGTTGAGACTCTCTCTGGACACTGGAACTGTGCAGTGGGAATTGCAGTAGACTCTGAGTTCTGGAACTTGTTTGAATCTCTGTTTCCTCATCTGCAAGAGGTTATTAAGTTTTCTAAGGAAAGGTAAAATGATCTTTTGCGATAGGGAAGGCTTTGTCTTAGAGAAGGGACGGTGACGATCTTAAGAGTCCTCTGTGGTATAAGATGCTTCAAGGTTTCCTGGATCCCACAACAGGGAGAGTAGTGGCAAAGGCAGCAAGATGGACATTGAGCTTAGCATCCCTCATCCCTGGGATAGGTGTGGGCTATTGATCTTGAAGATGGCAAACAGTTTAGTTCTCTTCCCCTGTTGCCCTCTGAGGAGTCTGGAGGGGAGTCCCTGGCTTGGGCCAGGACATAACTCAATCTCACTTCTGCAGTAACTCAATGTATATGCCTTTTTCTTCTTTCAACAGCTGTTGCCGCTTACCCCGAGTCTTCTGGCTGCTGCCCTATTTGCTCCCCGCAGGCTCTCCCTGTCCTCCTCCTGGGGCCCATCATGAATGGTGCCCCTTCTCCGGAGGATGGGGTCTTCCCTTCTCCGACAGCGCTGCCACCACCCCCTCCCCCAAGTTGGCAAGAGTTCTGTGAGTCCCATGCAAGAGCCGCTGCCTTGGATCTTGCCCGCCGTTTTCGCCTCTACCTGGCCTCCCACCCACAATATGCAGAGCCGGGAGCAGAGGCTGCCTTTTCTGGCCGTTTTGCTGAGCTCTTCCTGCAGCACTTTGAAGCTGAGGTGGCTCGGGCCTCAGGCTCACTCTCCCCACCTGTCTTGGCTCCATTAAGCCCTGGTGTGGAAATCCCACCACCACATGACCTGTCCCTTGAGAGCTGCAGGGTGGGCGGGCCCCTGGCAGTGTTGGGCCCTTCTCGATCTTCTGAGGACCTGGCTGGCCCCCTTCCTTCCTCAGTCTCTTCCTCTACAACATCCTCAAAGCCGAAGCTCAAGAAACGCTTCTCCCTCCGTTCAGTGGGTCGTTCAGTCAGAGGTTCTGTTCGAGGCATCCTGCAGTGGCGGGGGGCCGTTGACTCTCCCTCCCAAGCTGGGCCTCTGGAGACCACATCAGGTCCTCCAGTTCTGGGTGGAAACAGCAACTCCAACTCCTCTGGTAGTGCTGGGACAGTTGGTAGGGCATTGGCTAATGATGGCACATCCCCTGGGGAGAGATGGACTCATCGCTTTGAGAGGCTGAGGCTAAGTCGTGGAGGGGGAACCTTGAAAGACGGAGCAGGAATGATACAGAGAGAAGAGCTGCTGAGTTTCATGGGGGCTGAAGAGGCTGCCCCTGACCCAGCAGGAGTGGGTCGTGGAGGAGGGGCAGCTGGGCTGACCTCAGGAGGAGGAGGGCAGCCTCAGTGGCAGAAGTGTCGCTTACTGCTCCGGAGTGAGGGAGAAGGAGGAGGAGGAAGTCGCTTGGAATTCTTTGTACCGCCCAAGGTGAGCCCACAGGAAGGTGGGTAGCTGGAAGTGACAATGGCTGGAGAGGTGGCTCAGCTCTACAGATAGCCATGGGGTTACTAACCCATGTACACAGTGTTGCTGTCCTGGGTTCAGTGCTAACTGTGGGCTCTCAGTTGCCATGGGGAGATCTGAGACCGGAGAGCTGTTGCTTTTTTACCTTACCAAGGAAGGAAAGCTGGATGAATGGGGGAGGTACAGTTAGCTTTGACATGCCAAAAGACCCATTCCTCTTCCCTTTCCCACCTAGGCATCCCGGCCCCGTCTCAGTATTCCCTGTTCTACTATTACTGACGTCCGCACAGCCACAGCCCTAGAGATGCCTGACAGGGAGAATACATTTGTGGTTAAGGTAGGAGCCCCAAGCTCTGTCCCCAGAGAATACCTGTGCTTGAGAAAATGCTCTTGATAGACTTAGGCAAGTATTTTCAGCAAAGGAGGAATATATGTCAGAGGCTTTGAGTCTTCCTGGGGCTGTAGTTTCTTGTTTTCCTCAGGGTTGGATGTGGCCTGTAGGCCTCCTACCCTCTGCCCTTGCTAAAGCTCCACCTCTTGGCCCTATAGGTAGAAGGCCCTTCAGAGTACATCCTGGAGACAACTGATGCACTTCATGTGAAGGCCTGGGTGTCTGACATCCAAGAGTGCCTAAGCCCAGGGTAAGAAGCCTGCCTCTGTTCCTGAGGGATCTGGATGTGGGTAGGGGGCAGCCTTGTGTCTCTCTCCTGATGACTTTCCCCAGCACCATTTTCCCTGTCTTTGTAGACCCTGCCCTGCTATCAGCCCCCGTCCCATGACCCTTTCCCTGGCCCCTGGGACCTCCTTCCTCACAAAGGATAACACAGACAGCCTGGAGTTGCCCTGCCTGAATCATTCAGAGAGTCTGCCTAGCCAGGATGTACTTCTGGGACCCAGCGAGAGTAACGACCGCCTGTCTCAGGGTAAGGTAGAGCCCATTGTGAGCTGCTGGGCCAGCTCCTGCTCCCTAGCTGCTCTACCTAGGATCTACTGATTGCTTGTATTTTGTCTCTGAACATACCATGTATTCTTAAGTCATAGTTTCCCATTTAAAATCATTACTATCTTCACCCTGCATGGCCCCATAAAACTGCTAGCCAACCTTTCACACTCGGCTCTGTTACTTATTTCATAAGCCGCCTTCCAGTAGGCCACCACTCTGTTTAGAAGTAATAGGTCTCATCAGCAAGCTTCCAGAATACTTTGTGGACATCTTGGTTTCAGTCTTGTCATGCATCTCAGCATATGTCAATGGCCTTTGCACCTTTTCTTTCATCCTGATCAAACACTCAACACATGCACAAAGATACACATATCTGTCTGGCCCAGCTCACCTTGTAGACTGCTTCTACTCTACCCTTTTTTCCTGACCCTTGGCTCTTGAGTTTCAGCTCATAGTGCCTGGCACAAGGACTGCATTCAGTCAGCATAAAAGTTATTACAGATTGGGATTGTTAGAGCTAGCATAGACCTTACATCAGATTACAAGTAACCAAGACCACAGGGAGGAAATGCATTTCCTGAGCTTGCCGACAAAGATGTGCTGTACTAATCTAGCTTCTGACATGGCTGTTTTCTAAGCAGTATGGTGATGTGTCTGCTGGCCTAGGCCTGAAGTTTGACAGATGCTCAGTCAGGCCCTAGTATATCCCTGGCTGCATGCTAGGCTCTGGGGTTGATGGGGAACTCAGATATTTCAAGGGGGCTCCTTGGTCTCCGTGGGTTCACTCTAACTGAATTGGTAAGATATTATTCCCAATAAAAAGCAGGTCTCTAAAAATGGGGAGTCTGCTTAGTATCTTCTGAGCAGTCCTAGCAGGGAACATCCTGGGAACTCAGGAGAAAGAGAACAAGGGAAACAGGAGATAGAACTGACAGAATGCTATACAGAAGTGAGAAAGTAGCATCAAGGGCCAGGGCCCTGGCTGGGGGCTAACATAGGAGTGAGCACAGGGCCTGGCTGGGAGCTGACATAGAAGTGAGCACAGGGCCTGGCTGGGGATTGACATAGGAGTGAGCACAGGGCCTGGCTGGGGGCTGACATAGAAGTGAGCACAGGGCCTGACTGGGGGCTGACATAAAAGTGAGCACAGGGCCTGGCTGGGGGCTGACATAGAAGTGACCACAGGGCCTGGCTGGGGGCTGACATAGGAGTGAGCACAGGGCCTGG
>JADRCH010000042.1:211862-265564 GCA_019843965.1 Rhynchomys soricoides
ATAGGAGTGAGCACGGGGCCTGGCTGGGGGCTGATATAGGAGTGAGCATGGGGCCCTGGCTGGGGGCTGACATAGGTGTGAGCACCAGGACGCTTGGAAAGTGAGCTAGTGTGAGTAAAAGGAAGAACTCAGGTAAAAGTCACATGGATCTGGCCCAAAGGAGAAGGTTTGTTTTTTCCTCTTGTCACTCATGATTGAACCCTTGCTCCGGTGAGGAAAGCACAAGAGCACAGTCACTGGAGCATGTTCCTGACTCTTCTGTTGCCGTAGGCTGACCTGCAAGCCTGCAGCCTCAGCCTTTGGAGGCCTTGGTACAGGAATGTACCTCCTGACAAGAATTTTTGATGTGCCTCAAGTTGGTAGTTTTTCCTTCTAGTCTAACAAAACAGGGCTCCTTTCTAACGTGGACAATTTTCAGGGCTTCTGTCCCTCTCACCACCAACCATTGCAATAGCCTTTCAGCTGTTGATTCAGAAAAGACACAGGCACATTTGGACTCTAGAACCTCCTGGAATAACCATGGTCCATCAGCAGTACAACAGTGTCAGTCAGAACCATGGTGAAAATCCATCAGGGTCTCCTCCAGAGGTGCGGGGGTTGGGAACACAAGTGGACAGCCAACAGAGAGATGGCAGGAGCCCAGGCCTGCAGGAGCAGAACCTGTGTCATTCTCAATTTTGGCCCCTCTGTTTTCTTTCAGGAGCTTATGGAGGCCTCTCAGACCGGCCATCAGCATCCTTCTCACCTAGTTCTGCCTCCATTGTTGCCTCCCATTTTGATTCAATGGAACTGCTTCCTCCAGAATTGCCCCCTCGGATTCCCATTGAGGAGGGGCCTCCAGCAGGGACAGTTCATCCCCTCTCTACCCCCTACCCTCCCCTGGATACTCCAGAAGCAGCCACAGGTATCTGGTGCATGTGTATTTGTCTCTGGTTTGTGGTCCTGTACTGAAGCTGGAGGGAATCAAACTGGGGAAGAGCCAGTGACCTGGTGTCTGTCTATAGGGGAAAACTGAGCTGGGAGGAAGCCTCTGACACCTGCTTTTCCCTCTCTCTCCTTTCTGAAGGGTCATTCCTGTTCCAAGGGGAGTCCGAGGGGGGTGAGGTGGATCAGCCCCTCTCAGGCTACCCTTGGTTCCACGGCATGCTCTCTCGACTCAAAGCTGCCCAGTTAGTGTTAGAAGGGGGCACTGGCTCCCATGGTGTCTTCTTGGTACGCCAGAGTGAGACAAGACGTGGTGAATATGTCCTGACTTTCAACTTCCAGGGCAAGGCCAAGGTGAGTGGTCCTGAAGGAGCACTCTCTCTGTTTGGCAATGCTTGGTTGGATCTGGGAATACCATTGTGCAGGGGAGAAGGGATTTATAACTGAGAGGGGCCTTAACTCCCACCTCACTTGTCATCCTGCCCTTAGCACCTGCGTTTGTCACTAAATGAGGAGGGTCAGTGCCGGGTCCAGCATCTGTGGTTCCAGTCCATTTTCGATATGCTTGAGCACTTCCGGGTGCACCCCATCCCTCTGGAGTCTGGAGGCTCCAGTGATGTTGTCCTTGTCAGCTATGTGCCCTCCCAGCGGCAGCAGGGTGAGCAGAGCAGGTCTGCAGGGGAGGAGGTGCCCGTGCACCCAAGAAGTGAGGTGTGTGTGCCAGGAACACCGGGTGGGGGGTTGGAGGAAAGGCCCTGTTAGTGGGGAGCAGGGCAGTCAAGGTACCTGGGCAGGGACCTAGAAGGGAAGCAGAAGGCTGACAGGATGCAGGCAGAGGCTCCTCTTGGGGCAGGGGCAGTGGAGAGCTGGGTGCTGCATTCCCATTCCATCGGACCCTCCGCTCCATCATTGTCTGTCTCTTGGACCCATCCTCCTTGGCCTTGTCTTTGGCCTTTTGGAGGATTCATGGTCTGATCCCCTCCTTCCTCCCTTGATGTCTGATGTCCCTGTCTGATCTCTCACTTTCCCCCACCCCACCATCCCATCTATCCCCATGTTGCCCCCCCCCCCCCCCCCCAGGCCGGGAGCAGGCTGGGAGCCATGCAGGGGTGTGCGAGGGCGACCGATGCTACCCCGATGCCTCCTCCACCCTCCTGCCCTTCGGAGCGAGTGACTGTGTGTAAGTGTGGTCCTCTCACCACCGCCCATGATTCATCTTCCATGGAGGGGGGTTGCTCAGGAGATGGGACATGGGGGAGATAGCATATGGCTCCTTGGGGAGGACAAGCAGAGGGGAGTCCACCATAAGAACTCACTTCCTTCCACAATCAATATCTTCTTACCATTCCTATGCAGAACGGAGCACCTCCCGTGACCCAACCCAGCCCTCTGAACCCCCTCCATGGACAGATCCCCCACATCCTGGGGCAGAAGAGGCGTCGGGGGCGCCAGAAGTGGCGGCAGCCACAGCCGCAACAGCCAAAGAGAGGCAAGAGAAAGAGAAAGCGGGCGGTGGAGGGGTCCAGGAAGAGCTGGTCCCCGTGGCTGAGCTGGTCCCCATGGTTGAATTGGAAGAGGCCATAGCACCAGGCACTGAGGCTCAGGGTGGTGCTGGCTCTAGTGGGGACTTGGAGGTGTCCCTAATGGTACAGCTCCAGCAGCTACCACTAGGGGGCAACGGAGAAGAAGGGGGTCACCCCCGAGCCATTAATAACCAGTACTCATTTGTGTGAGATACCTGCCCACCCTCCATTTTCCTGCTCCCAGCCTTAAGTTGTGAGACTGGGCTGGGTGGAACACAGAGGAAAGTGGGAGTCCCCTCCCTACATGCTTCCTGACCCTTGTCAGCCAAGGGTGTGTATGTTGGTACAAGTAGAGGTTCAAGAGCCCTGTTAAGTCCCCAGTTACTACACTACAGGTGCCCTTGCCCCAGGCTAAGGACTTGGGCTCCGTTACCTCCCTGAGGGGCTCTTATGGTCAGCCCCATCCCTGGGGGCTGTTTCCCCACTAATAACCCCCAACCCAAGCAAGGGTGAGGGGGAAGGGCTGTCAGTTATATCAAGGTTGTTGTTGTTGTTTTAAACAAAATGGAAAAGCATAAACAAATAAAGGGTTTATCTCAGTTCCATCACGATGGCTGTGGCTGATGCTTGGAGTAGGACCTGGGACAGGCGGATAAAGCTGTCTCCTGAGCTCAGGCCAAAGAGCGGGCCTGGGTCCAAGTCCTTTTCATCCTCTAGTCCAAGGCCTTCAGAGCCACCTCCTCTGTAGTCCCTTTGGTTTGCTGAGTGCTGCAGTGCAGAGCTCAACTTCTTCCTGTGGGTTCCAGCATGGTCTGTTTTCAGGGTGATGGTATCTCTTAAGACAGTGTCTGATGTAACCCAAACTTAAGATCCTCCTGCTTCAGCTGCCTGTGTGCTGAAGGGATTACACTGCCACACCCTGCCAGTTTGTTCTTTTATTGGGACGAGACAGGGAAAGATGGGGTTCATGGTCACCAAAGGCCTTTTCTTTACTGAATTGTTTTAGTGAAACTCTTACTTAGGAATAAAACAGGCAGGAGATGCTGAGGTCATGGAGTTGGGCGGAATTTACTGTAGCAGTCCAGTCTACAGAGGGGCTCAAGACCAGGTAATCTGACCCCTTTGTCAGAGACAAGCTGGAGACTGGATGACAGTCCTGGCTTGAGAATCCTGGTGCTGCCTCTCATTAGCTGTATGAGCCTAAGGGCAAGGCAAGCAACTCCGGGCCTTGACGTCCTCTGTGAAATACGAAGTTTCATCTTAGTTGGTGCTGCTGACATGGTTTGGCCTAAGTGTTTCTGAGTTTCATACATGTCTCAAGGCTTCCCTTGAAAGTCACAAGTTCCAGTTGCCTGGGTCCTTACTACCTTACTTCTCTGAGGTATGAGCTGTTGGTTGGCATGGAGTGACCAATCACTGCCACCACCATCCAACTCCCATTTTGAAGTACAGACCGTACCCTGAATGCATCTTTCTGCACTACATCTGTGTTCTCCAATAGGGGTGCCCTGGCTTCCCAGCTTCAGGGTGGGAGGTGTGTGAGGCAAGCAGGATCTGAAGACTCCCACCTACCGCCTTCCACCTTCCAGTGTCACTCTCCTCCCCTGGGAAAGTGGAGCAGCCGATCTTCTGTCCCACAGCTTTTGCCCCACCTCCAGGAGGCCCTACCCACGCTCATGACCTTGCTATTCTGAGCCTGTGTCAGTTCTGTGGGGAGATGGACAGGAGACAGCTGAGCTCACAGGCTACCTAGGATGGGGGTTGACTGGGGGAAGCCTGCTGGCTCTTATTTTACATTATCCCTGGGGCTCCCCAAATCTTGGCCCTGACTAGGGATTGAATTGGCTGTGTTGTGGAGGTTGGGTAGAAGGCAGCTGGACACCTGGGTGCTGTGTTCTCCAAGTGAGATTTTTAGAGATAGCCAATGACCAGTGAAGGCTGTAGCACCTCAGTGGGAAGGCCTGACCCTCTCCTAATCTCATGGCAACTGGTGTTCAGCTCCCCCCATGCCTTACCACCCTCAGGGACTTGCCATCCTGAGGTGAGCAGAAAGATACTCCTAGACTGCCCTGTCTAGGAGTGACATTGTCTAGATCAATGAGACAATGAGACTCCCCGTAAGTCTTTGTGGAACTCATGAGTGGGCCAGGCCCTGCCCTCATGCCATTCACAGCTAGGCCTTTCCTCAGTCTCAGAACTCAGGAGCAAGAACTCCCTCAGTCCTGGTGGAGTGGGAAGTGGTCTGTAAAATTGCTCTGTCTGCCCTTTCCCACCACAGGTCAAAAGGTGTCCTGCCGCTCTGGGCTGGTAGCTCTTTCTCCCTCTGGCCTTCATTTATCTCTCTGGGAAGCAGGGAGAGGTAGAAACAGTAACCTCAAAGAGCCTCTTTGGCAGGAGTGTCCTGTAAAGCCTGCCCCCTTCCCTCACTCAACTGCTTTGAAGCTCTATGTCCCTACTCCCCTCTCCATGTTTGGGCATTCCTGATGCTGGAAGACTGTGCCCCTGTCACTCCTCCAGGTGCTGCTGGGGAGAAGCCAGCTAGGGCCCGAGCCACCATGGCTGCTGAGCCTGCCTCTGGCCCAGGCAGAGATGTCTGTTTATGTGACCCTACATTCTCACTCATTGTCTAAGCCCCTCCACCTCGGGTCACAGCAGGACTCTACCTCAAGGGAGGGGTTTGTGGGAACTGTGAAAAGAGGCCGGGAAGGAACACCTTGTCCTCACTTCACCCCTCCCCCAAGTCTGGGCAGAAGGCAGGATGACTCCGAGGCTCAACTCTTCATTTCTATCTATTGGTGTTGGCCAGCCCTCACCCCAACAAGTGGGGCTTCTTTTTGTTCTGTGGGCTCTTCTGTTTTATCATTCTGTCTGTGTGCTGGAACCCTTGTGTGGGATTTGCTTCTTGGTTCTTTTCAGGGAAACTGAGGCCTGGGTAGGGGTGGGACCTGTGTTCCAGGGCTGCAATGCTGCTGGCCCTCACTGACCTTTCAATCTCTAGTCCCATGGAAACTTCTCTGCCTCAGTTTCCTCCCTGCTTGCATCCTGGCTCATATACCCCGTCTGCTCCTCCAGCAGCTGCCTTGGTGGAAATCAAAAGATAGCCAATGGTGAAGCGGGTGGGGAAGGGTGGCTCAGAGCAGCTGCTCTTCAGAGGAAGCTGACACCCAGACCAGTCCTTCAGCAACAACTTGTGGCTTTGCACCCAACCTCTGAGGCCCTGCCCACATGACTAGCACTGCCCAAACCCTGCTGTTTCTTTTCCCTCTTCTCTCCAGGCTTAGGAAGTCTGTGCTGCCTCTGCTTCTATCTCTGTTCTGTCTTCTTTTCTTCCTACCTCCTCCCTCCCTCGCTCTAGAGCCTCTGCTTCATCCAGCTTCAGGGGTCCTGGCCTTGGTCACTGGCATGGGGCTGGCCCAGCTCCAGAGTACTCCTACCAGCCCTGATCCCCACTCCCTCTTTGAGCTGTTGCATCAGGGCCAGTGCTGCAGAGAACCCCACACCTCTGGGGGGTCACCATGAAGGCCAGTGTAGGGTGAGGAGATCCTTACTCCCCTGCCCCACCCTGAAACATTGATCCCTCCCCCTCTGCCATCAGCACATTCTGTAGCCTCTTGGGTTACCTGGCTGCCTGGGTGTCCCATTTTACTTCGGGGGATATTCCCTGCCAGTTTCATGGGGGAGCTAAAGGCTGTGTTCCCAGAGATTGAGCTACAGCGGTAGTGGTGGGGGGAGTTTAGGAGAGACAGACAGTCCTGGCTTTGCTTACCAGGGCCTGGACACTAAATCCCTTGTTGATGGCTGCAGCAACCCCTCCCTAGGGTAAGGTTACCATCTACACCGTCCCCTTGACCGGCTCCCTTCCCTAGTTCCCGGTATCTCTCTAGAGCTACTTCCTCTGTCCTCCAAAGATGCTCTCCCCTCTCCTTTGAGACCCCAAAGGCTTGGAGTACCTCCCCTGTTAACCAAACACACTAGGTAGGGGAAGAGACTGAGACAGTGGAAAGGGGTTCAGGATGTCAAGACAAGACTAAGGAGTGATGAGGCCTAAGGACCAAGAGGGCTTACGAAAAGATCTGTTCTTGCTGAGCTTGGATACGAGCAGTTAGTGTAACTGGGGAAACTGAGGCAAGTGGGCTTGGGGTCAGTAGCAGATAATAGAAAGTGACTTTACTCCCCTTCCCCTCTGGGGCCTGAGCCACCTTTGCATCCCTTATGAGTGACACCTCAGGCTGCAGCCCCACTGTTCCTCTCTGTCAGCAGAAACCTCTCTCTCTCTCCTGACCCCTCCTGTTGGGGTCTCAGCCAGCCAATCCCTGACCTGGGGGAAGGGGGAGCCTGCCCCCCCACTCCCTCATAAGGACCAGCTGGGGGCTGGGGGGGTGGCCGGCTGCACAAGTAGGACTGGGGTCAGAACTTTGCGGAAAGGAGAAGAATCTGGGGGGGCAAGCAAGGAAAAGGAAGCCCAGATCAACAGGCAGGTGGATACGCTGAAGAAGTCCCCCCACAAGTGAGAGGCCCCTAAGAAGGAATACATCACCCCTGGCCCCCAAGAAGGGAGCATAATGGAGGCCGCACACTCCAAGTCCACAGAGGAGTGTTTGTCCTATTTTGGGGTGAGCGAGACCACAGGCCTTACCCCAGACCAAGTTAAGCGGCATCTGGAAAAATACGGCCCCAATGGTAAGTATCCCTCAGGAGAAGCTGGGATGGCTGCCCTCCTACCCCTACCAGTGGGAGCTGCTTCTTCTAGGGTGTGTAAGGTCGAGCAGGGCAGTGGTCTGTCTCTTAGAGGAGAAGAAGCATACTAAAGAAAAGTTTTAAAATCTGGAGCTTGGGGAGGTTTCATAGGGTGACCTTGAACATCATGGGATGCCCTTCTGATACCCTGCTTCTCTCTGTTAACCAGAGTTTGGGGTGTGGGGGACATGAGGCTGGGCCCCTACTGAATTTGTTCTTTTCTTCTTTTTCCCTGGGTAGAGCTCCCTGCTGAGGAAGGTAAGTTACCCCGACCCCCTATGTGCCTCATTCCTTCTCCGTACTGAGACCCATAGCCTTTACCCAAAAGGCAGAGACCCTTCCTCAAAACTTAGTGTCAGACGTCTCCAGACCCTTTTTCTGAGGCCTCCCGCCCCGGAACAGTTGCCACAGATTTGAAGAGCCTTTTTGGCTGTTTCATCTCTTTCTCTCATGCCAAGCTGGGCTGCCTATCAACCTAGAGGACCAGGGCACTCTAGACTCTGGACCCCAGCCCACCAGATCTTTTGGATCGTAACCCCTGGGACTCCTCTTCTTCCCCTCCCCCAGGCAAGTCTCTGTGGGAGTTGGTGGTAGAACAGTTCGAAGACCTGCTGGTACGGATTCTTCTCCTGGCTGCCTGCATTTCCTTTGTAAGTGCTGACTGAAGTGTGATGTGGGGCTTGGGATCTGCCTGTGGTTCTTACCATCCTGGATGCCCTCATCCAAGCCCTAAACACCCTGTTTTCCATGCTAGAGCTGGGGGTGGGGTGCTGATTTGCTTCCTCCCCTGCAGAGAGGTTTTATTTTAAGCCCCGAGAGCGTTCTCAGCCAAAACACTGAAGCTAAGCCACCCTCCCAGCTTCAAGGGCTTCAAGAGCTCAGGTTACCCCCCCAGCCCCCCAAGCTTAGGGCTCCCGGCTTCAATGAGGGCTGCAATGTCTACTGTGGGGTCACTGTCGCTCCCAGCCTGTCCTGGTTGGTTCCTACTCTGCTTCACCAATCCTGCTCTGCCCTCTCCAGCTTGTGATGCTGATTGACTAAAAGAAAGACTTGCTTAGACAAGTAGAGAGTGTGTTGTTGGTACAAGGGTGACCGCCAGTGTGCCCTCCAGACCTTACTAACCTTCCACACCCCACCCCCCTCAACTGTCTCCAGGCTTTACCACTTCCTACGTCCATTAGGCCGGGAGCATGGTGCCTACTTCTCTTTATCCAGCCTGATTCAACCTTACCTCTTGGTGTCTCCAATTCTCTCAGAGCCTTAGGCTACCCCAGCCCCTTGTTACATCTCCAGTGTTCATAGCCCCTGCTGCTGGCTGCTTGTCACCCTCCATCCCAGCAGTCCATCTTGCCTTTTAGAATTTCTTTAGCATCTTAGTTGGAAAATAAGACCTAGGAGAGAAAAAAACCGAAAACAAACAAACAAACAAAACAATACTGTGGAGGCCCCACGGGCTCCTGTGCCTAAGCTGGCAGAGCCTCCCCTCTCTCTCAGATTTACTCCTTGACATTTGCCTGTGGCTGCTGCCTGGCAGTGGTAACAGCTGGGGTAGGGTGGGTGCAGGAGGCCTGTAACCCTACCTCCCTCCTGTTCTTTCATGAAATTGGAGCTTCCATGCCTTGATGGTAAGGGAGGGCTGTGGGTGGACTGGGCCCTTCCAGGACCATAGGGATTTTCCTATTGGGCTTGGGTCCCTGTGGGATGGATGTGACTGTAAGGGTGGTTGACCCTGGGTGTCCCCAGAGGTTTGCTTACAAGCCAACAATTTGGCCAGGGAAACCTGAAAGCCTTCCCAGGTAATCCCCAAGTGTGCATGGCTGCACGGCCGATCTGTACAACATCACAGGGATGGCTGGGTCTCTGTGATGTGCTTGGGGCTCTGTGGGGCTTCAGCGTCGCACAGGCCTCTTAGCTCCTGACCACTGTCTGACCTCTGCAGCTTAGGGGCTCTGTTACCATCCATGTATCCTCCCCTCCCTTGCAGGTGCTGGCCTGGTTTGAGGAAGGTGAGGAAACCGTCACCGCCTTTGTGGAACCTTTTGTCATTCTCTTGATCCTCATTGCCAACGCCATTGTGGGGGTTTGGCAGGTTAGTTTTGACCCCTCCTCCGACCTCATGTCTCAACACTGAGCAAGGGGCTAAGGTTCCTCCCAGTCTCCAACATCATTCTCCTAACCTTGCACACTCCTCTCTGGTCCTCTCATCGTGCTTGGGAATGGTAGGGAGTGTTGGAAAGAGCTGAAAGCTTCATTTGCTTATTGTGTGACCATGTCCGTAAGCCTGTTTCCTCATCTGTAAAATAGGACTAGTAAAGCTAAGTGTAGTGGCAAAGACCTTCGGTACCCCAGAGGCAGAGGAGGAGTCTCTCTAGTTCTAGGCTACCGGGAACTACAATGTGAAGGCTAGGCAGGGTGGCACACACTTATAACCCCACTACAAAGAGAAAGGAAAGGGGGCAAAGTCAGATGTGATGGCACACACCCTTAGTCCCACAATTGCAGGGGCAGAGGCTGGCAGATCTCTGTGAATTTGAGGCCCACCTGGTCTACATAGAGAGTTCCGGATCAGGCAGGACTATGTAATGAGCCCCTGATTTTAAAAAAGAGAAAAAAAAGGAAGGGGGGGGGGGAGAAAAAGAAGAAAAAACAGGTCTCACAACCGTGCTCCTTAGGCTTGATGCAACTGGAAAGGAACTGTAAGTTCATGGCACATAGTAGAAACTCAGTAAATTACTGGTTGGTTTCCGTTTCCACTTTGCTTTCTGTTTTTTGTTTGTTTGTTTTGTTTTGTTTTTCTTTTTAAAATTCCTTTCTTCTCGGCCAAAACCCCTCTCACTTGTTTTTATCCACCGTGTGACATTTTCTACAATAAACACACCCCTGCTGTATGTGGGGTTCTGTCCACCCCTCCCGCCAGCTGGACCTGCATAAGCCAGTCTTTTCTCCAATGTCCCTATTTCTGCTAGGATCCCCATTCCTCTTCCTCCATCTGTATGTCCCTCACCCTTCCTGCATGTACCCAGACCAGCCTCTTACTGTTCAGGACCTTCTCTCTGATTCTGCTCCTTTCTGCTCTCTTCCCCAGGAACGGAACGCAGAGAACGCCATCGAGGCGCTGAAAGAATATGAACCCGAGATGGGGAAGGTCTATCGGGCTGACCGAAAGTCAGTGCAAAGGATCAAGGCTCGGGACATCGTCCCTGGGGACATCGTGGAGGTGGCCGGTAAGTGCTGGTATGGATGGTCCAGGAGGGCAGACCTGGGTCAGGGGACCTGTCAGCCCTGATCCTGCTATCTGTGAAGATGGTAGCTTTGCTTCTCCTTCCTGGACTCCTCAGGGGTCACTCCGGGACATGCAGGCGACAGCACCCCTCCCCACTAGAGTCTCAATAGGAACAGCTAGTCCTGTCCCTGAGGCAGCAGACAGACCCCCTGTCCTCCCTCCCCTCAACCAACACTTGCAAGCAACAGGTGGAAGCCAGTCCCTGCCAATGTCCCCATCTCCACCCCTTCCCGGGCCTGGCTCCCCTCTCCTTCCACCCACCAGTGGTCAGCTTTCAGTCTTGACCCCTCAGTGTCCTTGAGGCCTCTCAAAGGGGAAGGAATGAGAGTAGAAGGGAGTGGGGTGGGGGTGGGGTGGATGACAACCCTAACCACCATGTAAGGGTAACTCCTAGTTCTTTCCCAGCTAGGAGCACGGGACCTATGAGGAGGGTGCTCAAGGAGGGCCCTGCCCCCTCAGGGACACTTAATGCCGCTCAGGGAGGGGGGCAGCTGGGTAGCTAAGATTACTAGGATTCTGCCCCCTTCAGCACTTTTTATATTTGCCCTGAGTAGGACTTTCCACCTCTCTCAGTCCCTAGCCTGGTGAATGCGTATTTCTAAGCTTCTGTCCCTCATACTGTGTCACCTTCTATACCATGTCACCACTAGGAGAAGCATAGGGTGGGAAGCTGGTGGGCTGAAGACCCCTCAGCTCCATGACAGGGCAGTCCTGCTATGGTGACAGTTTGGGGTCAGTGCCATGAATATCTATAAATACCTGGGCTTCAGTGACAAGTGTGTCAGTCTGACTCCATTGCTGACCTCCTCCCTCCTCCTGCTTCCTCTGGCACTGGAGGAGGGACCTTAGAAACCAAGAGAAAGGAAAACAAATGAACTTTGCCCCAATTCCACCCATGGGACCAAGGTGGCTTTAGGCAGGGACCTGGGGAGGGGTGTGTGTCCCCCCCAAAGGTCTCTAGTCTGGCAGAGTGTCCTCCTCAGCACCTCCCATGGTGGTGCTTTCATAGTCTGGTTTCCCTGTCTGTGAAGCCCTGCACTGCAGTCAGGATTGCTCCCTCACGCGTCCCTGTGCATGCTGCAGCTTCAGGCTCCACTGTCACTCTCGCTTGGCCTGGATTTTCCAAGTCACCCTCTTTTCTCTGAATTACATCATTATGTTTCCTTCTTTACCTTTCTCTGGCTTCTCTTTCTCAGTTTCAGCTGGCTTGTCCCTAATGGTCCTTTTGGTTGTTGAGAATACATTTAGTGAGCACACACTACACACCAGGAATTCTGGGGGCTTCTTTCACAGGCTCAAAGCTGGTGGGAAGAGATGCATTCAATGGCGGACAGTGGGATAGTGTCATCTGGGGTGGGGGCAGAGTAGGATGGGGAATCTTGTGCTGAAGGCCTATGAAAGGCAGGGCTAGATGCTGTAGGATCTGAAGGGTGGATGATGGGAAGGAGACAGAGATTGTGAAGAAAGTGAACTCTGTTTCCAACTGAACTTACTCCTCTCTCTGCAGTTGGGGACAAAGTCCCTGCAGACATCCGAATCCTCTCCATCAAATCCACCACCCTCCGGGTTGACCAGTCCATCCTGACAGGTAGGCTGACTTGGGTGGGAGGGCACAGTGAGGAAGGAGTTAGGTAGGCAGAGGACAGGCCGTGGGTGGGTGAAAGAGTACATCCTGCAGGAAGGACCTCTTTCTGGTTCTAAGGTAGCATTGTGGGTGTGGCTTGGCTTTCATTCTGCATGGGCGTGGGAGAGGGTGTTTGATTATATTCCATATAGCCTTTGTCCTAGACCTTCTCTATGGATATAGGAACTCAAGCCTGCTGCAAATTGTCCCATCTTCTCCAATGTCCCGAAAAGCTCTCATATGAGGGATTCTGGGATAGAGTGTGGACTTTGGATTTACTTTAAACTCTGGGAGGGAAACAGTGCAAACTGGGCCCAAAGCAGGAGGATCTGAGCCCTTGGCCTTGGTGGGGAGGCCACACGGTAGTGAGGACTTCAGTCTCCCAGAAACATGCTATGTAGTAGATGGTTGTTCCACACCCACTGGCTTATTTGGTTCCCACAAATAAGGACATGGGGAGCAAAGGAAGCCAAGCTATCAAAGTCACACAGCACACCAGGCTTGCTCAGTGTCTTTTAACTCTAAAGGCAATGGACTTCCTACTTGTCCCAAGCACCTTCTTCCAGAGGCCGACCTCTTCCAAGTGCTTGCTTGCTGTTGGGAGGGGTCAGGATGTTAAGGACAGGCACATGACAACACTTGAAAACTCTGGCCCTTTCTCCACAGGAGAATCTGTATCTGTCATCAAGCACACAGACCCTGTCCCTGATCCCCGAGCTGTCAACCAGGACAAGAAGAACATGCTTTTCTCAGTAAGCATTCATACTCAGCCAGAGGACCTGGATGTAGGAGGGAGGCATGACAGAAGAAGAGGAGAAGAGGCTCCTAGCTTGTGCCAATGAGGACCATCTCTTGCCTGACCCTACCCCTTCCTTCCCTTCCCAGGGTACTAACATCGCAGCCGGCAAGGCCGTAGGCATCGTGGCCACCACTGGTGTGAGTACTGAGATTGGCAAGATCCGAGACCAAATGGCTGCCACTGAGCAGGACAAGACCCCACTGCAGCAGAAGCTTGATGAGTTTGGGGAGCAGCTGTCCAAGGTCATCTCTCTCATCTGTGTGGCTGTCTGGCTTATCAACATTGGCCACTTCAATGACCCTGTCCATGGGGGCTCCTGGTTCCGGGGGGCCATTTACTACTTCAAGATTGCTGTGGCCTTGGCTGTGGCAGCCATCCCAGAAGGTAAAGCAGTCATTCCTTGTTCATCTTCTATCTCACAGCAAAGAGTATTTCCAGATAAAATAACTATGATGGGTCCTATGGAGAAGGGTCTGATAGCTCTGGTGACTGCTATGTAGCAGCCACAGTGGGCTTTGACCCTCCTGTTTTGTTTGTTCACGATATCTTCGTCCTCATAGGGCTTCCTGCTGTCATCACCACCTGCTTGGCCTTGGGTACCCGCCGGATGGCAAAGAAGAACGCCATTGTGAGGAGTTTGCCCTCTGTGGAGACCCTGGGCTGTACTTCCGTCATCTGTTCTGACAAAACAGGGACCCTCACTACCAACCAGATGTCAGTTTGCAAGGTCAGAAGAAGCATGTGCTGTATGGCAGATTGGAGCCTGCTTGGGGGGTGGTATGTGGCCTCTCAAGATTGGTTTCTTAGCATGGCCTAGGAGATGCCAAAAGGTAGATTAAGCGCCGCCCTTTGATCAGGGGAAGAGCTGTATTAGTTTGTCTTCTGCTCCTTTTGTAAAACTCTAAAACCAACTTGGGGAGTTGAGGGTTTATTCGGCTTACATGTCCCAGTCACAGACTGGCATCGAGAGAAGTCAGGGCAGAAACTCAGGCAGGAGCAGAGGCAGGGACCATGGAGGTGCTCTGTCCACTGGCTTGCTTTCTGTTGCTGTGATAAACCATGACTGAAAGCAGCTTTGGGAGGAGAAGCTTTATTTCTTATAGCTTACGGTCTATCACAAAGGATAGTCGAGGCAGGAACTCAAGATTGAAGCAGATACTGTGGAAGGACAAGGGAGCGCTGCTTACTGGCTGGCTCAGCCTGCTTCCTTAACAACCCCAGGGCCACCTGCCTGGGGTGGCCCTGCCTACAGCGGTCTGAGCCCTTCCATACCAGTCATTAATGTCCCTACGGGCCAATCTGATGGAGGCAGTTCCTCAGTTCTGTCTCATCTTCCCAGGTGACTCTGATTTGTGTCAAGTTGCCAAAAACAAACAAACAAAAAACCCAAAAACCAAAACCCAAAACCCAAGCACCGCAGCCTGGTCCCTGGGCCATGTGTCTCTCTGATCTTCATACCAGCCCATTCAGGGACATTCTCCTTTTTTTTTTTTTCTTCTTTTAAGATTTATTTATTTTACTTATGTGTACACTGTAGCTGTCTTCAGACACACCAGAAGAGGGCATCAGATCCCATTACAGATGGTTGTGAGCCACCACGTGGTTGCTGGGAATTGAACTCAGGACCTGTGGAAGTGCAGTCAGTGCCCTTAACCGCTGAGCCATCTCTCCAGCCCCAGGGACATTCTCTTTAACCTCACTTTTCAGAAAAGTAAGCTGAGGTTTAGGGAGATTTAGGGGTCCACCTATAAATAGCAGAGCCAGGCACAGTACTGCACATGCCTGTAATCCCTGTCCTCTGGAGGCGAAGCATTGTGCATGTGGCCTGCCTTCATCTCCGAAGGACAGGGCCAGCTAGAGCTTGCCTCGTGTATCTGGAGTCCCGGCTACGGGGGAGATTGGGATACACGGATCACTTACATTGATGACTTCAAGGACAGCCTGGCAACAGTGAGATTTTGTCTCAAAGGGGGCGGGGGGGAAGCAGAATTGAGTTCCAAACCCAAGTATGTGTGGCTCTAACTTCTTGTAACCTCTGTCTGTGCAGCCAGCACACCCCCCTCCCCCCAGTGGCCACTGCACGACAGGGCCAGCAAACCTGACCATGTTAGTTCTGAACAGCATTTCTTTGAAAAATTTAAAAGCCTGTACCTGTATGTATTTTATTTTAATTATTATTGTTTTTGTTCACTTAGGGTTTTTTGTTTTGTTTTTGTTTTTGTTTTTCTAGACAGGGCTTCTCTATGTAGCCCTGATTGTCCTGGAACTCACTCTGTAGATCAGGTTAGCCTTGAACTTAGAGATCTGCCTGCCTCTGACTTCCAAATGATGGGATTAAAGGCATGCACCACCACTGCTCGATGCTAAATGTATTTATTTTAGAGAGAGTGTGTGTACGTAGTGTGTGTGTTCATTCTCTTCTTTCACCATGAAGCAAGGAAATGCTACACATCAGGGAAAAAAAGAGAGAGATTTTTACTTTTTGTTTTTTTTTTTTGTCATCCAAGAATATTCCCCCCCCCCTTCCCTCTCTTCCCATGATGAGGTCTTATGCAGCCCAGGCTGAGGCTGGCATTGAACTCCTAATTCTCCTGCCTCTATCTCTCAAGAGCTGGAATTGCAGGCCTATACTACCATGTTGGGCTTCAAGGGCTCTTTTAGGCATTTTCCACTGATGCCTCCACCCCTGCCCTAAACAGAGTTCTGTGGAATAATGTGCCTTTGAATGTAAATATGGCTTTTCTATAGGGCTGGGACTTTTGTTCAGTGGCAGAGAGCTAGCCTAGTATGCACAAGACCATCTGTTCTAGCTCCAGTGATACAGAAATGAATGAATGAATGAATGAATGAATGAATGAATGTATGTCTGGTGTAAGTAATCATGTCTAACTCCAGACGGAGTTTCAGACCAGTGGTGTGAGTTCCAGGAGAGACCTTGTTTCAAAAAATAAATGAACAAAAACAGGGAAATAAATACAATGTTCAAAAGGTGAAGACCAAAGAGTTTTAGTGGGAAGGAGGTGAAGGGGGCAGTGTGGGCAGAACAAGTTGCTAGCCTGAATATCATGTCCTCCACGTCTTTCTAATACACAGGCTTCACCACCAGACCACAGGCTTGTAGGACGTGGCTCTTGTCCTTCTATAAAAATGAGTTAAGGCACAATGTCATAGCAAAAGAACCCACACTTTTGGCTCTTCCTGCAGGAAGCTCCAGCCGGTGGCTAGAGTGGTAAATGGAGCAGCTGCTCACAGGTGCCCCAGTCCCACCACACCTGTTAAGCACATCTGTGGGCTGACCTGAGGAAGGCCTACATAGCCCTCAGTAACTGTGTTGTTATTTTATTTTGTTGAGACAATGTTTCTGCATGTATCCCTGAATGTCCTGGATCCCGTTCTATAGACCAAGCTGGCCTAGAACTCAAAGATCCACCTACCCAAGAGCTAGGACTAAAGGTGTGCACCACCACCACCCAGCTTGGTAACTTTTTATGGCCACTGATGAAGAAGATGAAGAATTATTGCAAAACAATGAGTGACAGGGACAGTACAGAGAGGGTCAAGGAGGAGGGAGTTGGAGGAAATGCTTGGAAATTCACTTAGTCTGGACTTAGGGATGGGGTTGTGGAATATCTGTGTGTGGTCCTTCTCCCCTGCAGATGTTCATCATTGACAAGGTGGACGGGGATGTCTGCTCACTGAATGAGTTTTCCATCACTGGCTCTACTTATGCTCCCGAGGGAGAGGTGTAAGTCATCCAGGAGTCTCCTTAGTACTGTGTGTATACCCCCGCGTCTCTCCCTGGATGATCTATTTGTTTCTCCTTCCGTCTTCTCTCCTTACTTTTCCAACCTTGATTTCTCCCACCCAATCCTCAATCTCTCCTTCCTGATGCCTGTCTGCTTCTCTCTGCTCGCTGCATCTCATGCTCTGTTCTCCATCGTTTCTCTCCTGCCTTCCTCCCCACCTTGCTGCCAGCTTGAAGAATGATAAGCCAGTCCGAGCAGGGCAGTATGATGGGCTAGTGGAGCTCGCTACCATCTGTGCCCTCTGCAATGACTCCTCCTTGGACTTTAATGAGGTAACCTTCCACCCCACCCCATCCCCCAAAGCCTTACCCCTTCCATTCCTGCTGCCCAGAGTCTGTGCTTCCTTCCTGGGCAATCCAGTGGAAAGCAGTCTGAGGAATCGGACATAAATGCAAGAAGGGAGTGGTTGGCTTCTTCTTGTTCCATCCAGATGAAGATGTGTGTGTTGGTTGAGGACAGGGAACAGGAAATCAAGGTGCACACTTCTTCCTCTTCTGCCTATTTCAGACCAAAGGTGTCTATGAGAAGGTGGGCGAGGCCACGGAGACAGCCCTCACCACCTTGGTGGAGAAGATGAATGTGTTTAATACGGAAGTGAGAAGCCTCTCTAAAGTGGAGCGGGCCAATGCCTGCAACTCGGTGAGTTGGGATGCCCTCCACAGGCCTAGCCCCAAGATCCAGGCTGACCTAGACAGACAAAGCCCTGTGTCTGTGCTGGGACACCATTGGCTTCACTCACTGCTTTTCCAGTTCAGGCTGAGCTCTGGTGAAATCCCCCTTCCCCATAGTAATATGGCTAGTGCTGTCTGGCTACAATACCCTGGGAGATCATTTCCTCTTGTTGTAACCCAAGGTTGGACAGAGCTGCACAGAAGCCATGGTGCCACTTGCTGGCCTGGTGTTGACTTTAGCCATGGCACCTTGATCTCTGTCAGCTCTCAGGTCTTGGTGTGGGTTATGGGCTGAGCAACCATCCATCTCACAGGGTGGTGAGGTCCACTCCAGAGAACAGGGCCAGAGCTGGCAATCACTGGGCTCTTGCTGTGACCACTTGCTGGTCTCTTGAGTATAATGCTACCTATGTAGTTATACCTACAGGAGATATACCTATCTCTTTCTTGACATCCTCCTGCCTCAGTCTTCAAGAGTTGGCATTAACAATATGTACCTCCATGGTTGGTGTTCCTCTCTCTCTCTCTATTTCCTCATTGGTCCTAGGAAATGGAGTCCAGAAACTTACATGTGCTAGGCAAATATTTTTTTCTTTTTTCAAGACAAGGTTTTCTCTCTGTAGCCCTGGTTGTTCTGAATCACTCTGTAGACCAGGCTGGCCTTGAGCTCAGAGATTCAGCAGCCTTCCTCTCCTGAGTGCTTGGATTAAAGGCATGCACCACCACTGCCTTTTCTTTCTTTTAAATTTTATTTACATTAGTCTACTGCCTCCATGTATGTCTGTGTGAGTGTGTCAAATCCCCCGGAACTGGAATTGCAGACAGTTGTGAGCTGCTATAAGGGTGCTGGGATTTGAACCTGGGTCCTCTGGAAGAGCAGCCAATACTCTCAACCACTGAGCCATCTCTCCAGCCCTATTTCTTTCCTTTACAAAACCAATTTTTTTTTTGTTGTTGTTGTTTTTCAATTTTTCAAGACAGGGTCTGTCTGTGTAGCCCTGGCTGTCCTGGAACTCACTGTGTAGACCAGGCTGGCCTGAAACTCAGAAATCCGCCTGCCTCTGCCTCCCCAGTGCTGAGATTAAAGGCATGTGCCACCCCTGCCCGGCACAAAACCAATTTTTTAAAATAAATTTAAAATTTTCCTTTCCTGTACATGTGAGATATACATAGCTGCTTTGTTTATTGTGTTGCATGTGTGTTCAGCGAGGGTGTGTGGTATATATCGGGGGCTCATGTACTGGGGTGTGTATGTGGAGGTCAGAGAACTTTTGGAAATGTTTCTTGTCCTTCACTGTGGTTCTGGAATTCAACTCAGGCATGCATGGTCACCGGGTTGTGTGGCAAACGCTTTTTCCACTAAGCCATCTCTGCTTTGTTTAATATCACAAAAAAGTAAAACTATTTTTTTTTTTTTTTTTTGAGTGTTAAGGATTAAGTTTGAGGCTTCATGCCTGATAGGCAAATGTTTTCATTGCCACCTCTCTGGCTCTTGTTAGGGTCGGTCTGTCTATCTATCTATCTATCTATCTATCTATCTATGAAACTGGGACTGAGCCCCCAAGCCTCTCACATGCTAGGTTGGCACTTTACCACTGAGCTAGACCCTTACTCCCATCGATATAGTTGGTAAATAAAGGTTGTCATTAGGGGCTGGAGAGATGGCTCAGCGGTTAAGAGCACTAATTGCTCTTTCAGAGGTCCTGGGTTCAATTTCCAGTAACCACATGGTGGCTCACAACCATCTGTAATGGGATCTGATGCCCTCTTCTGGTGTGTCTGAAGAAAGTGACAGTGTACTCATATACATTCATTCATTAAATAAATAAATCTTTTTAAATAAGCCGGGCAGTGGTGGCGCATGCCTTTAATCCCAGCACTCAGGAGGCAGAGGCAGGAGAATTTCTGAGTTGGAGGCCAGCCTGGTCTACAGAGTGAGTTCTAGGACAGCCAGGGCTACACAGAGAAACCCTGTCTCAGAAAAAAAAAAAAAAAAAAGGCTGTCATTATTATTTTCTTTCATTTTGTTTTGTTTTGAGATAAAGCAGTGCTGCACAGGTCGGATTGGTCTTGAACTCAGCACTACTGCAGCTTTAGTCTGCAAGCTCTGTCGTTAGAAGTGTAAATAAGGCTTGACCAGGCTTGGCCTTGGCTCTCCCTTAGTTTTCACTGTGTGCTCAGTACTAGGCTTACACTGTCTAATAATGCATGTGTTGTGTAAATTCAAATTAAATAGAGGTGCTTGGGAAGCAGAAGCAGGAGAATTATAGTAAGTTCAATGCCAACCTGGAGACCGTTTCAAAAGAGTCTTGGTCACACTGGCTCTATTTCCTACTGGCACTGCAGCTGATGGTATAGATTGTACCTTTCTTTGGTTCAGTGAATATTCTATTGGGCAGCGGCATGTGCAAGGCTACTCTGTTTCTGATGTGCTTTCAACTGGATACTTGAACTTTGGGTGTGGATCAGTGGTAGTGCACCTGCCTGGAATGTATGAGTCATGAGTTCTAGTCTCAGCACTACAAAAATGAAAATCAGATAGCCCACCATCAAAATGGTAGGCTCTAGTCCTGGACTTCTCCGTTTGTCCTGGCTGTAACAGACTTTCCTTTAGGCCCAGCCTCAACGTGGGGTTTACTCTGCCATAGATGTTTTGGGGCTTTTTAAAAGGGATCTGGTCTCTGCCTCCCAGGTGATCCGCCAACTAATGAAGAAGGAATTCACCCTGGAATTTTCCCGAGACAGGAAGTCTATGTCTGTCTACTGTTCCCCAGCTAAGTCTTCACGGGCTGCTGTAGGCAACAAGATGTTTGTTAAGGTCAGGAACCTTTTCTCTCTAACACTGGGACCCTTTCCTATGCCTGCCCTCTGAACTCTGGAAGGCAGGCAAGGATCTCTGAATGCTGTTCTGGTTTTCTAGGGTGCCCCCGAGGGGGTCATCGACCGCTGTAACTATGTGCGTGTTGGCACAACTCGTGTGCCATTGACAGGCCCTGTGAAGGAGAAGATCATGTCAGTGATCAAGGAGTGGGGTACCGGTCGGGATACCCTACGGTGCCTGGCGCTGGCCACCCGAGACACACCCCCCAAACGGGAGGAAATGGTTCTGGATGACTCAGCCAAGTTCATGGAGTATGAGGTGAGCCAGGAGAGGTCTCTTTTTGTCCTGGGACTTGTATTGAGACAGTTTTCCCAATGGTTCCCTCTTGCCTGCTGCCAGGATTTGCATCCCCTAGTACGCCAAATTAATGGCTGTGTCCTATGGATCCCCAAATCACAAGGCATTAAGGTGTGACAGTTTCATGAAACATCTAACCCAGCCAGATTTGGTATCATGGCCCAGTAGACTGAGATAGGCCAGCCTTACAATCAAGGCTCCATTTCAAAACAATCACGAAAAGAAAAGCCAAGAAAAGAAGACAGGATCATTTAGTCCAGGGCTGCCCAGTGTGGTGCTGGGGCTGAGACCCAGGACAGGCAGGTGTACTCTGCCCCAGCAGCACTTGCAGTCACAGTCTGCATTAACCATGCTCTGTGGGAATCATTGTCACCCATTGCAGTGTCTGAGCTTGTTTTGAGGCAACTGATGCACTTCCTGCTATGGACTCTGAACAGCCCCCAAAGCTCACTGCCTGCATTTATAGAGGGAGATTATGGCTTACCAGGTAATGATGTGCTCAGTGACAGGCCAGTGAGAGCTCTGCTAGGAGACACAAGCTACTGTGCTAACGTGTAGCTTTTCTTTTTCTTTTGTTTTGTGTTGTGGTTATTGAGATAGTTTTTTGTAATGTAGCCAGGACTGGCCCTCAACTCAGACTCATGAACTCCTCTTTACCTCCTGAGTGCCAGAACCACAGGTGCACCCACCACACCCAGCTCCAGCTCTCCAATCTGTCTGTATCTATGCATCTATCTTTCTTTCTTCTTTTTTTCTTTTTCTTTTTCTTTTTTTTTTTTGAGATAGGGTTTCTCAGTTTAACAGCTCTGGCTGTCTAGGAACTTGGCTTGTAGACCAGGCTAGCCTTAAATTCAGAGATCCACCTGCCTATGCCTCCCAAGTGCTGGGATCAAAGGTATGTGCCATCACTTTCTGACTCAGCAGGCCTTCTGCAGCAGGCCTTGACACTGCCAGAATATGCAAGCATTATAAAGGAATGAGAAATGTTTCTTGGCCCCGTGCTTCCAAGGTCCTGCTGTTGTCTAACACCTGGTCCCAAGGCAACAGGCCCCAGCTTGACCAAGAGTACTGCCAATCTTCCTCCTGTTTGTCCCAAATTCCTCCCTGACTTGTCATCCACATCTTTCCAGATGGACCTGACGTTTGTTGGTGTTGTGGGCATGTTGGATCCACCCCGCAAGGAGGTCACAGGCTCTATTCAGCTGTGTCGTGATGCTGGGATCAGAGTGATCATGATCACTGGGGATAACAAGGGTACAGCCATTGCCATCTGCCGACGAATTGGCATCTTTTCGGAGAATGAGGAAGTGACAGATCGTGCCTACACTGGCCGGGAGTTTGATGATCTGCCCCTGGCTGAGCAGCGGGAAGCCTGCAGACGTGCCTGCTGCTTTGCTCGTGTGGAGCCTTCACACAAGTCCAAGATTGTGGAGTACCTGCAGTCCTATGATGAGATCACAGCCATGGTGAGAAGTCCCAAAGGGCAGCCTGAGTTAGGCTCTGGGTGTCCCCATGCATGCCCAGAGAGGAGGGACCCTGTTTCTGCATGGAGTCTAGGGAGGGGAATATAAGGCATCTGAAATCTGGAGTTTCTCACTTTCTCCTTCTGTCTTCAGACAGGGGATGGCGTCAATGATGCCCCTGCTCTGAAGAAGGCCGAGATTGGCATTGCCATGGGATCTGGTACTGCTGTGGCTAAGACAGCCTCCGAGATGGTACTGGCTGATGATAACTTCTCCACCATTGTGGCTGCCGTGGAGGAAGGCCGCGCCATCTACAACAACATGAAGCAGTTCATCCGCTACCTCATTTCCTCCAATGTGGGCGAGGTGGTCTGGTGAGCAGCTAGGGCAGTCATCCAGAAAAAAAAGCCAGGGCTGTGGGGGGTGATCATGAGACTCAAAACAAATTACTGTACGACCTCCTTCCTCTGGCAGTATCTTCTTGACAGCAGCCTTGGGGCTGCCTGAGGCCCTGATCCCAGTGCAGCTGCTATGGGTGAACTTGGTGACTGATGGACTCCCTGCTACTGCCCTGGGATTCAACCCACCTGACCTGGACATCATGGACCGTCCCCCTAGGAGTCCCAAGGAGCCTCTTATCAGTGGCTGGCTCTTTTTCCGCTACATGGCAATCGGGGGTGAGCAAGAAGGGACTCAGCAACCTTTCCCAGCCCTTGGGACTGACCTTGTCTCTGATACCAGCTTTTCCCAATTCAAGCTGCCCAAAGGGGCCTCTTCTGTAGCCAGCTGTCTCCAGCCATGTGAGGCCCTCCTGTACTACTTAACTCCTCAACCCTGACTCGCTCCTCTTTCCCACCACAGGCTACGTGGGTGCAGCCACTGTGGGAGCAGCTGCCTGGTGGTTCATGTTTGCAGAGGACGGGCCTCACGTCAGCTACCATCAGCTGGTAGGGAGGAGGATGGGGAGGTGGGCCCTGAGAGGGCAGTGTTGAAGGCTTCTGTGGACCTCAGGCTTCCTTCTGGCTCTTCCTTTGTAGACTCATTTCATGCAGTGCACTGAGCACAACCCTGAGTTTGATGGCCTGGACTGTGAGGTGTTCGAGGCCCCCGAGCCCATGACCATGGCTTTGTCTGTGTTGGTGACCATCGAGATGTGCAACGCTCTCAACAGGTAGGTCCTGTCCACTTGGGTGGGCCCTGATGTGCCTTGTTCTCTCCATCTCTCCTCTCCCTAACTCTGCCTTACCACATTTTTTTCTGTATCTGTTCCTCCATCTTCCTGGCCTTTGTCCCAGCCTGTCTGAGAACCAGTCCTTACTGCGGATGCCACCCTGGGTGAACATTTGGCTGCTCGGTTCCATCTGCCTGTCCATGTCCCTCCACTTCCTCATCCTCTATGTTGACCCCCTGCCGGTGAGCCATGACTCCTCCGCCCCAGGGAGCCCACGCAGAGCATGTGTCCACAGTGTGCTCACAGGGCGTGGTAGTTCATGCTACCCTGGTCCCCCTTTCCTCCTGAGGAAGCACTTGTCACTCCTTATGCCTGCTGTCCCCTTCCTAGATGATCTTCAAGCTCAGGGCCCTGGACTTCACCCAGTGGCTCATGGTCCTCAAGATCTCACTTCCAGTCATCGGGCTAGATGAGCTTCTCAAGTTCATTGCTCGGAACTATCTGGAGGGTAAGGGACATGCCTTTTTCCTTGTACCCAGTCCTGAGCAGAGTCCCTGTCCTCTGCGCTGCGAACATGCACCACAAGTCACCCCCCTCTTCCTTTGTAGGTAGGTAGGTAAGTTCTTTTTGGCCCTGGTGGGACCAGTGTCCCCAGGGAGGGCAGCCCAAGCCCTGTCCCCACTCCAGCTATGACTGGTGGGATTTCCCCCCAACCTGCTCAGCCCTATGGCTCTGAGGGCCTCCTTCCCTCTTGATAACGGCCTCTCTCTGTCCTCTCTGGCCATAGGATAACCACCCCCCCTCCTCCATGTCTTTGAACCGTGTCACAGGTATTTCCCTACCCACCCTGCCCCAGCTGCTGTACCCTGCCGCTCGCCCACCAGCCCATGCGCACGCCTGTGGTCACTTGCGCTCGCAGCTCTCCCTGGAGCCACTGCTGCTGTTGCCACTGCCCGCTTCCACATGAGGGCCGTGCCATTACTGTGGGCATTGGCAGCTGTGAGGCTGTGTCCTGGCCGTCCAGTCTGCTGGGCTGCGCTGCGTCGCGCTGGCTGTCTCTGCTGCTGGGGCTGCGGTGGCTGGGGTCGGGTTGGGGTCTGGCAAGTCACAGGTGAGTAGGGAAGGGGCCCTTAGGCCCCTCCAGGTGAGTGTGCGGAAGATGCACAAGGAGATGCAGCTCTCCCTCCTGTGCCCTCCTGCTCCATCCCCTGCCTTTCTTCTTCCAGATCCAGAAGACGAAAGAAGGAAGTAACCAGCCCTTGTGCCCTGTCTTCCCCACCCTAATAGCAACAAATCTTCAGCCAAAGCTGAAGCCCAGACCCTTCTTCTCCCTCAATTCTGTTTATAAATAATGTTCCCCAGCCCTCGTCCCCTTCAGCAACCCGCTCTCCCTCTGAATGTAAATCCCCTTCTGACCTCACGGGGCTTGCAGGGACAAGGCAACTGACTAGCTGACTGCTTATTTATTGAAAATAAATGACAGAAAAGTCTGGCCTTGTCTCCTTATATCTTGGGGCCTATTTCAGGTGCCTATGGACAAATACATTAGTGTCTGTCATACTGTCCAGAAAGCAGCTGTGTGTCCCAGAGCCTCTTTGTGAGGAGCCCACTGAATCCAACAGCTTCTAGCCATAAGCTGGGCGTGCTAGAATGGGACCAGCTGCTGGCCTGAGGTGACAGGGTGGGAGAGCTGGATCCATGAGGGAGCATGGCAGCCTAAAAGCCACAGGGCTCAGCCCGAACTTTGGTTCTGGAAGGAGGCTGGGACCCTCTTCCAGGTCTCATCCCTGAGGACAGGCCCAGCCACCCTGGGTGGAAGTAGTGGCCCTAAGGACACCACCATCCAGGTTTGCAGCTGATGGACTCCATTATGAGACCTGCAGTCCATGCCTCACAGTTCCGGTAGAGAAAGGGGCAGCTTCCCTAGCAGAGAAGCCTCTCGCCTGGCCCCTCAAGAGTCCTTAATGTCCCTGATGTCCCTGAGGGGTGCCTCGTCCAGGATGCTACGCACTTGCTCCAGAGTCTCTGCTTGGCGGATCCGCTCCAGGCGTACCTGTGTGGTTGGGTGGGAGATATGGAAAGCCCTGTGGAGGAAACGGTCCCTGCCTGACCAGCCAGTCCCTCAAGTCAGCTCTACAGAATCAAGCTGTGTTTAGATGGGGTCAAGGGAAGGAATGAGTCCCAGGAGGTAGGCTAGAAGTCTGGGGTGTTGCTGATCTGTCATACAGTAAGGTATGCAAGAGAGAATCCATGTTTTTGAGGAATATCTCGGGGGGGGGGAGGGGCATGCTAGACTTAGAAAAAGGACCTATCCTAATTAGGGACTGTCCTTGTGAGATCCAAGACAAGTCACTCAGAGCCATACCAGTTAGGTAGGAAAGGCCTGGTCATACCTGTAGGGCCTGAGACAGCCGTACAAAGTCCCTCTGCACCTGTTCACTGGTCTCCAGCTCAGCCTGCAGCCGTAGTGCCTTGGCTCTCTGTTCAGAGAGGAGATCTGTGAGCTGGGCCTGCAAGGACAAGATGTGGAGCTGGGGCCTGACTCATCTTGGGCTAGATGAGAGGCCATAGCCATGGGGTGACCCACATTGGTATCCCTTCAATACCACCAGACTCTGGCCTCCTCTGGCTTCCTGCCACCTGGTCTGAGGGAGACATGAAGGGTGTGAGGGGAGCCATCACCACACAGCTGTATTACTCAAGCCAAGCCACTGGGGCCACTCACCTTGCATTGCTCTTGCTGGACCCGCTCTGTCTCTATTCTCAGGCTGCACAGGGAGGCTGGGAAGTCAAGGTGTAAGGAGACTGGAAGTCAGGCCCACATGGTCCCAGACCCACTGTGGTAACTCTCTACAAGGCACTGACCCCTACTCACCCTCCAGCACATCTGTAGGAGAAAGAGAGAGAGGTCAAGACTAGATCTCCAGGGCACCTCCTCCTGATGCCCATACCTGATCCAGGAGGCCCTGTGACGACAGCTTGATCGTCCTCCCTTACCTGTCTCTTCTCGCTGTACCCTCAGCTGTCCCTCCAGACTGGCCTTGGCTGCTGTCTCCTCGTCTAGTGCCTCCCGCAGCTTCACAATTTCAATGCGCAGGCGCTCAGCCTCATGCTCCTGTGCCTGCTGCCTGGCCCACGCCTGTTGCCTTGTGTGCTGCACCAGCAGATGTAGCTCCTGCAAGAGACACAGGGGCCTGCTGGGCACGAGGCAGAAGAGGGGGGCGGGAACCACTGGCCAGGTGGAGAGTGTGAAAAGGGGGTGGGAAAGGGGAGTTAAAAGAGCAAAGACACCAAATGCCACAGTCAGAGAGGAAAGCAGACTGTGGATTTACAGGGGGTTGAAGGAAGGGAGACTAGGACTACCTCATGAGAGGGAAGACTTTCAAGAACAGTACAGAAAGCTCCAGAATACTTATAAGCTTCCAAACAACTCAAGCTAAACTCTCCATTAAGTATGTAAGAAAGCGGTAGGGAGGACTGGGGATGTGGCTCAGTTGATAGATAGAATGCTCCTCATAGGCATACGGCCCCAGGGTTGATCTCTAGCACTGTGTAAAAACTGAGGACAGTGCCAGGCGGTGGTGGTGCACACTTTTAGTCCCAGTACTTAGGATGCAATGGCAGGTAGATACCTGAATTCAAGGCAAGTCTGGTCTACAGAATAAGTTCCAGGACACCCAGGGCTACACAGAGAAACTCTGTCTTAAAAACAAGCAAGCAAGCAAGCAAGTAAGTTAGCAAACAAAAAACCCCACTTCAAACCAACCAACCACCTGAGGAGAGATGGTAATCTCCAGCACTCCTGAGGTGGCAGAGGGACAATCAGACATTCAAGGCATCTTGGGCATACAGGGCATTCTTAGTGTTTGGACTAAAGAACATCTCAATATACCAAACCAACCAACAAAACAAGAACAGGAAAGTGAGAAATCGAACACATGGTCACACTGGAGTGGATGTCAGCGATAACCCTCAGGGTCGTAGAGGAACTAGGTAACCTACTAGTTTATGAACAAATTATATATAAAACAACAGAGCTCATCGAGTTCAAAGACTCTGAGGAACTCAATCTTCAGGACCCAATGTCACTGAGAAACAGCAAACAGCTGTGTGGCGAGCAGGCCCTACCTGTGGTCCCACATTTAGGAGGCCAGCCTGTTGCAGAGAGAGGCCCTGTCTCAAAAAAGGCATGGGCTCAAAATATGGTTCAAGTGCATCATAACCACTGTCTCCTTCACTTTGGTCAGCACTTTTTTGTTTTTTGTTTTTTTGTTTTGTTTTTTTTCGAGACAGGCTGTCCTGTCTGTCCTAGAACTCATTCTGTAGACCAGGCTGGCCTCGAACTCAGAAATCCACCTGCCTCTGCCTCCCGAGTGCTGGGATTAAAGGCGTGCGCCACCACTGCCCGGCTGGCCAGCTCTTTTTAATTCTCTCTCTTCCTACCAATCCTGGAAATAGAACAGTACAGTTCTATCAATCAGATATGAAAGTAAGTCTTAGATACAGCTAATAAGAGAGCCAGGGTCTGTCCTTGGGTCTCCTTGGAGAGGAAATAGCCACAGGTTGTTGACAGTAGGCTTTAGGTGCGATTTACCTGTATGGAGCTCGGCAGGGCCTCATCCTGGTTCTCTTGCTGCTCTGGGCCCTGGAGAGCTGAGGACGGCAGCTGCTCAGCCCGGAGCTCTTGATTTTCTTCATTCAGTCTTTTAACCTCTTGGCTCAGGCACTTGTGAGAAGTGGCCAGTTCTGCCTGGGAACAGTCCAAAGCACAAGGCAATTAGACAGATGACGGATGGGTGCCTCTAGTCCCAGAGGCGAACCCCAAATCCCATGTAGCAAGACTGACATCTAGAAAGCCCTGGCCTCCTGACCTGAGAAAAGAGAAAAAAAAAAAATTTTTTTTTTTTTTGAGATAGGGTTTCTTTGTGTAGCTCTGGCTATCCTGGAAATCACTATTTAGACCAGGCTGGCCTCAAACTTAGAGATCCACCTGCCTCTGCCTCCCAAATGCTGGGATTAAAGGTATGTACCATCACTGACTGGCTCAAGAAGAAACTCTTTATTGCCTTCTCTGGCTCTAAGCTCTTCAGCTTCTGTCTCTGTGGACACACTGGCACACTTCAGCCCACTGTAGGTATTTCATTCAGATGGCATATTTTTTTAAAAGACTTGTTTCATGTTCATGAGTGTTTACACACACACACACACACACACACACACACACACGCATCCAAACACCACATGTGTGCCTGGTGCTCATGGAGGCAAAAAGGGGATTCAGATCTGTTGGAACTATAGTTACAGACAGTTGTTAGCTGCCACATGGGTGCTGAGAACTAAACCTGGGTCCTGTGAGAAGAGCCAGTGGATGCTTTTAGGTACTAGGCCATCTCTCCAGCTGTACTTCTCCACCTTCCCACCCCCTGCTTTGAGACAGAGTCTCACTGTGTGGCCCTGGCTGGCCTGAACGGGTGATCCTCCGATCTCAGCCTTCTGAGTGCAGGGACAGGTAGTATGTGCTACCTCTGGCACCAACACATCTTTTGCTTTTGTTTTTTAAGCCCAGGCCTCAAACCCCCGGTGTAGTCAAGAATGACTTTAAACTTCCTCTTTTTTCAGGTTTTAGAATTGTTTTAAATTGATGAGTATGAGCACGAATGTTTCCCTGCACATGCTATGTGCACCATGTGTGTTCTGGTGCCTGAGGAAGCCACAAGAGGGCATTGGATACCCTGCAACTGGAGTTACATAGATGTGAGCCACCACTAAAGTACCCCCTGAGAACTGGATTTAGGTTATATGTCAGAAGAGGGCATCAGATCCCATTACAAATGGATGTGAGCCACCATGTGGGTGCTGGGAATTAAACTCTGGACCTCTGGAAGAGCAGTCAGTGCTCCTAACTGCTGAGCTGTCTCACTAGTCCCCAGCAAATATTCTATTTCTCCATATTTCTTTGAGCTATTTCTCCAGGTTCTTCTGTCTCCCCCTCTTCCTAAGTGCTGGGATTACATGCATGTGTCAGTTTACAAGGTGCTGGAGATTGAACCCAGGGCTTTATGAATGCCAGGCAAGCACAGTTCTGCAATGTGTTTTTAAAATATATTTTTATTATGTGTGTATGTCTGTGGGTACCCATGCACTATGGGGGGTGTGTGTGTGTTTACTGTGTAATATAACATCTTGCTATAGTCCAGGCTAACCTCAAACTCATAACAGTCCTGTCTCAAACTCCTGCGCACTGGGCTCACACCTGACTTTAAATGTTTATCTGTGCACACACAAGCACATGTGGAGGTCGGAAGACAACCTGCCAAGTCAGTTCTCTCCTTCCACATGGGTCCTGGAGATAGAACCCAGATCGTCAGGCTTGGTGGCAAGTGCTCTTACCCTATGGAGCCTGCCTGCTAGCCCCTGAACCATGCCTTTTTTGGTTTGTTTGTTTTGTTTTGGGCTGTTTTGTTTGTTTTTTTTGAGACAGGGTTTCTCTGTATAGCCCCGGTTGTCCTGGAACTCACTCTGTAGACCAGGCTGGCCTGGAACTCAGAAATCTGCCTGCCTCTGCCTCCCAAGTGCTGGGATTAAAGGTGTGCACCACCACTACTAGGCTGCTTTCAGCACTTCTGATTCTACAGACTAGACTCTGTTAGCTCAGTTTATAGACGATAGGGAGCACACTTCACAGTTGTGGGGTTAGTTCAAGATTACACAGCTCTGGCCAGTCAGGCCACCCCCAAAATCTTCACTCACCAAGTGAGAGCAGCTGGATGGGGATGGGGGAGTGCAGTCTTTTCATGCCCTCTGGGGCCCCAAGAGGTCCTGAGCCTTCCTCTTACCCCAGGGCCACTCACCATCTGCAGCTGCACACGCTCTTGGGCCTGGCTCACAGTTCCCTGTAGAGTTCGGAGCAGCTGCTCTGAGTTCTGGACCTGGGCCAGGAGCACCTGCATCTGAGGAGGGAAGAGTGTGAAGGGAGAGGGATGCAGCAGGAGGCCAGGGGGCGCTGTGGGGCTGGCACTGAGGCTGGACTCACCTGCTTGGCACAATCCTCATTGCTCCGTCTCAGGCCCTCTTGTAGCTCATCCCGTTCACGGCTGACACTCTCCAGATCCTTCTGCAGCTGCCTCCCCTGCCAGACCCAGACCTAAGACTTATTTTTCAGCTCTGCTGGCAGGGGACCGTACCTACTCTTCTCTTCCCTGCCCATCCATCAGGAGGTCCCACTGCTTCTCCAAAGTGATAGATGGTGAGATACATTTTACTTCTTTCGTCTCTGCTGCTATCTGGTGAGGTTTTGTCTTTTACTGTGCATTGTAATGCTAAGTGTGGGCCCCTAAGAACTGGAGTCTGTACTAAACCTAAGTGACCCTGCCCCCCAAATTATTTCTTACTGGTGAATAAAGATGCCAACAGCCAATAGCTGGGCAGAAGAGACATACGTGGGCTTTAGATTTCCTGGGTTTGGGGTCTGAGAAGAATCACAGGGAGGAAGAAGGTGCAAGAGGAGGAGAGAGAAGCATGGGCTAAGTGAGCCATAAAAACCATGGCCCTGAGGGCTGGCCAATTGGAGTTAAGAGCAGCCCAGATGAAACATAGTAAGCAGTAAGTAATGACTCGGAGTTACTGATTGGAAAGTAGATTCTAATGGTGTAGAGGGTAGATAACCACCCAGCTCTTGTGTTGTTTAAGGCTTATTGTAAATAAAAAGGCTGTGTGTGTGTGTGTGTGTGTGTGTGTGTGTGTGTTTTATCAGGGAACTAAAGGTTCAAAGGTGGGGTAGAAACCCCAGGGTCAGGATTAATAATGTTATCTTCAGGGCTAGTGGCAATGCACTTCCCCTGACTTCCCACCCCCAGGGGACTGAATTAAGGGTCTTGCACAGGCTAGGCAAGTCCTTCACCACTGAGCCGCACCTCCATCCCCTTTTCAGTTTTGTTCTTTTTTTTTTTTGGTTTTTCCAGACAGGGTTTCTCTGTGTAGCCCTGGCTGTCCTGGAACTCACTTTGTAGACCAGGCTGGCCTTGAACTCAGAAATCCGCCTGCCTCTGCCTTCCAAGTGCTGGGATTAAAGGCGTGCGCCACCACTGCCCAGCCACAACATCATCTTCTACAGCACCCCTGTGCATGCTCTTCCTTTGCTGGGAGGGGACCTTCCTCCCCGCCACCAGCCTCTCCACTGTAGCTTTAGTGCAAGCCCACATATATCCAGGGAGGCAGGAAATATCCACAGGCCCTAGCCCAATCCACTCACCTCTACCTGCAGTTGCTCCCACTGGTTATCTGGAACAAGTTGGTACCCAGGAGGGGGTAGGTAGATGCCCTCAGGGACCAGAGTGCCAGTAGATACCAGAGAAGCTGTCTCTTCCTGCTCAGGGCTGAGGCCTTGGGGGCCTCGTAAGGAGGCACTACTGGTGGCCCCACCGAGGGAGAAGGAAGAGATGGAGGCACTGTCGTCACAGTTGTGGGCAAAGGCCTCAGCAGCTGGGCCTGCGTCTCCACTTGGCTCCTCCAAGGGTTCCAGTGGGGGTGAGGGATTCCTTGACAGTGGCAGCAACTCTGTGGAGCCATGCAGGGAGGCAGGCTGCCTTGGTCGTCTCTAGGGGAAATTGTAGGGAAGAAGCTGGGGGCCAGTGTCCTGGGCACCCCTCCTTCCCTCAGCACCTCTGGCTACCCCTCACCTGGATCTCTTGGATCAGCTCTTCCGCCCTCAGCAGCTTCATCTTCAGCTCTGCAATCTCTTGTTCCATGGGCAACACAATCTCCCGAAGCTTTTCTGAGTCTTCATGAGCCTGGAGGGACGGGGCATTGGGAAGTAACAGCCCCTTGGTCAGGAACGATGGCCACTGTTCTCATCCTCCCTGAAGGTTATGCCCACCCATTCAAGACTCCAGAACACATGTGTTCTAAGTGCTTCCAGGGAAAGGAGCCAAGGCCACGACTAGCTTACTCTCGTCCTCTTATTCTTCGTAAAATTCTGCTCCAACATCCATCCTTTAAAACTGTTTCCACTTATTCCTTGAGAATTTCATAAATGTATAGAAGTGTTTCCGGCAAACCCACCCTAGTTCCTCCCTGGCCTCAACATGCATTTTTTTTTTTTTTTAAACATCATAGGACCTCAGATTTTTAAACTGGGCACAGTTGAAAATGGTTTCAGTTTTCCAATACCATCTACACCTCTCGGCTGCTCTGGAACTAAAAGTGATCACATAACTTAGTTCTTGCTAATGAGATGTAAGCACATGCTCAATACGTGAATTTGTAGACCATTTCCTTAGAAGAAGGTGTGTCTTTCTTTACACCATCTTGCTGGCTGGAATAGGGATATGACTGTTTGGTGTTCAAGCAATCATTTTGGACCATGAGGCAACCTACTAGCTACAGTCAAACAGCAATACAGAAGCCTAAATTTCTCTTTAAAAAAAAAAATCAATTTTTTATCTTATGTATATGCCTGTTTGGCTGGCATATATAATGCACACACTGGATGCATATCTGGTGCCCTCAGAAGCCAGAAGAGGGCAGTTAATCCTCTGGAAATACAGTTACAGACAGTTGTGAGCTACCAAGTAAGTTCAGAGAACTGAACCTGGATCTTCTGGTAAACTAGCAAGTGCTCTTAGCTGTTGAGCCATCTTGTAGTCCCAGAAGCCTGGGTTTCTAGTGACTTGTGGAACTGATTTGTCAGTCTGGATTACAAAGAAAAAAACCAACTTCCTACTTATTTAAGCCACTGCTGATTTAGGTTTCCATCCCATGCAGCCAGAACCTGACAAGCTTTCCCTTTCATCCCAGTTGTAAGGCTTAGCTGACACGCCTTCCCCTTCTCCTGTCCAAGCTATAAAAAAAACCTAACCATTTCTTGGTTGTCTCCTTTCAAGCTTGGGGTCCTGCATGGGGTCAAAACAAAACAAACAAACAAAACCACAACGGTTCCGCCCCTGCCACATCTCTAGGCAACAGCTGGTCATGCTTCATCTGTCACCACCTTCAACCTTCCATTTCAACCTTCTGAATTCCCCCAAACTCTCCTTAGAAAACCTAAGGACCACAACGTGTGTCACAAACAGGGTGAGCCATCTGAAGTCCTGGGACACACAAGCTGTGCACAGACATAATAATACACAGCCCAGCTGAGTATGGGGCAGCCAGGATCCAAACCTGCAAACAGCACCTTCTAGTGGAAGCTGCACGTCAAAGCCTTTCTTTCCTGGGCCCTGGTTTTGTTTTTTGTTGTTGTTGTTTTATTTTGTTTTGTTTTGTTTTTTGGTAGGATCTCACATCCCAAGCTGGCCTTGAACTTGGGTTTCTGATCCTCCTTCCTCCACAATGCTCAGAATATAGGCATGTGTCACCATGCCTGGTTCTGTGTAGTGCTGGGATTGAACCCAGGGCTTCGTGCGTGCTAGTCAACCACTCTAGCAGCTGAACCACACAGCTCTAGCCCAGGGCTCCTGTTAGATCTTTGTTTTCACAGGCAGGTAATTTACTCTAGCTCTTGTTTCCTTGGGTTCTAACTAAATTCCTATCTCACAGAGCTTCTGTGAGATCAAATAAGATAAGAGCACACACTGCTAATAAGAGGGGTCGCATGGAAATATACGTGCCCTAGAATTTAATTCTTTTTATTGTCTTTGAACTCATAATTCTTCTGCCCAGATTTCCCAGTGCTGGGATTATAAATATGTACCACAATGTGCAGGTATAAAAAAAAAAAGTGCTTGCCTAGGACGCATGAAAAAATATGCTTACGTGCATGTATACACACACACACACACACACACACACAAATTTTTCCAGGTTTCTAGTTGGCTATGGATGTGCACTCCTATAAATACTAGCACTCAGGAGCTGAAGCCGGAGGCCTTTGCCAAGTTCAAAGCCAGCCTTGGCTACATAGCAAGATCCTGTCTCAGTTAGAAGGGGGCAGGGGAGGAAAGGGGCAGAGAGACAAACACTAAGTGTCTTACTATGATATCCAGGCTGTCTTGAAGCCCTGATCTCAAGTCATCCTCCTGCCTCAGCCTCCCAAATAGCTGGGACTACCAGTACCTGTCACCATACCCAGCTTCCTATTGTGATTAATGAGTGTGCTAATGTTAAGAAAGCCTTATACCACAGGGGCCGAGAACAAGACAGTTCACACTGGTGAGCACTCAACACAATATCTGGTACAGAAAGGGTTACTTTCCTTCCTCTGCATGACTGACCTTGTTTCTAGAGGTAAATAAACACTTTAGCAAGGATCCTGCTTAAGCTCTCAACAATGGGGAGGCTGTGTGTTCTACCCGGAATCATTACTGTGTCCAATGACAGGCTATGAGACAACAACAATCACTATCATTTCAAACCCCAGGGATAGGGCAGGCCATCCCACCCCCACCTTTTCCATTTGCTTCTCCAAGGAGTCCAAAGGGTGGGCCCGGGCCAGCAGCTGTTTGAGGTGGCCCAGCTCTCGCTCCTTCTCCTCAGAGTCCTGCTGCTGCTGCTGCCGCTCTTGTTTCAGGGCTGCGATCTGGTTCTCGTAGCTGCTGATGGAGTCTGTGGGCGGGAAGGGTGGGTACTTGGTGCCTGCCCTCTCCAAGGTGACCAACTGCAGTAGTTATCATGGTGAACTGGGCAGAAATGGCTCCGGGCAAGACCCCAGCACCTCTTGCACTAGTGTCCTCAGTAGCAAAAGGGAGCGTACGACCCTGAGTGTTTGAGAGTGAAATAGGAGCACACACGGAAGATGTCAAACATCTGGCGTACAGTAAGGACCAACTGAACAATATGTTGCTTAGATATATCCCAAATGAAGAACTGACCACTGGATATTTTTACTAAAAACGGGCAAGTATGAGACCTTGTTATTACTACTTTTTCAAATTTCTGTTTGTTTGGTTTGGGTTTTGATTTTTGTTTTCTTTCCCCCCCTTTGGTATAGCCCGATTGTCCTGGAAATTGCTGTACAGACCAGGCTGGCCTCCTGAATGCTGGGATTAAAGACGTGAGCCACACTGCCCGAGGCCTTGTTATTAGTTAAAACAAAGGAAGCAATACATCATAAGGGCCAAGAACAAAAACAGAATCCACATTGTCCAAGCATAGCAAACACAAAACAAACTAAGGTTCCCCACAACCCAAGGAGAAAAGTCCCTTAGCAAGAGACTGTTCTGGTGTGTGCAGTAGAGAAAATTGAAAGCGTTCCTTTCAAATCATATTCACTGAAATATGAGAAAGTGACCATTATGGTTAGCCTTGGCATGGTGGAAACCAAGGACAGACTAAATACCTTGAGACCCAGCCTGGAGCTTGGAGTGGATGGGAGAGCTGACTAAAGAATGCTTTGTAATATAGCCAAGGTGAGCAGACAGGTCACTGAGAGTTTCCAAGTAGCCAACAGCTGGTTGATGGGCAGTATCTAGGGTCCCCAAATGCCTACTCCCCTCTCTCAGAACAGCGTGATATTATACTTGATTTTGTGGCTAAAACAAGGCCTGAACCCTAAGGCATGTCAGATACAGTTCAAGGCCCTGCTCATGTAGCCTGTGACAGAAACTGCAGACACTGACTGTAATATGAGCTGGACTGACTGACTGACTGTCTCTCTCTCTCTCTCTCTCTCTCTCTCTCTCTTTCTTTTGAGACAGAGTTTCTCTGTATAGGCCTGGTTATTCTAGAACCTGTTCTCTAGACCAGGCTGACTCTGCTTCCTAAGTGCTGTGATCAATGGTGTGTGCTGCCAACATCCAGCAAGCTGGATTTCTTGTTATGGCTGTTGTCACTTTCTCTGTGACTTACGCAGGGGTAAATTGTACAACTGAAGAATCAATTGTGGAAGCAGAAAGCCAGCATGGTGGCTCCAGCACTCAGGAGGCAGAGGCAGGGGGATTTCTGTGAGTCAATTCCAGGACAGCTAGGGCCATGTAGAAAGATCCTGCTTCAACAAAACAAAACAAAACAAAACAAATCATGGTAGGCTTATAATCTCAGTGCTTGGGAGCCTGGGGGGGTGGGGGTGGGGGAATTACAAGACTGAGGCTAGCTTATGCTACACAGTAAGACCTGGTATCAAGCAAACCAAACTAAAGGAACTGTATCACAAATGTAGGGCTGGGAGCTGGCTTAGATGGTAAAGTGCTCACCTTGTTCAAATCCCAGGAACCATATTAATAAAACAAGCTCAGAGCTTGCTTCTCTAGAGAACTCGGGGTTCGATTCCCAGCATCCACATAGCTGCTCACAACATCTCTAACTCAGTTCCAAAGGATCCAACGCCCCTTTGACCTCTGCAGGCACCGACATACATTCAGGCAAAACACCACATACACATAAAATACAAATATAGGTTAAAACAAACAAACATGCAAAACAGCATGTGCCTGTGCTCTCAGGGGTCAGGGGGCAGATACAGGCTTGCTGGCCAGTCAACCTAGCTTAATCCTGAGCTTCAGATTCAGTAAGAGACAAATAAATAAATAAATAAGGTAGAGAGCAACCGAGGAACTGACACATTGGCCTCAGTTTTTCACATGGAAGTGAGCACATGTACACAACGTACACATACACATATACACACACCTGTACAAATACATACAGAAAAAAAATGGAAAAATCTGATCTGTAGAAACATAAATTGCCCAGTTATTTGTATAAATGCTGACGATCTAGTATCTATTCCTATTATTATGTCTGGAAGAATCAATATTTGATAATAGGGATGGCCCTTACAGCTCAGTGAAGACAGCCATGAAGACAGTGAAGACAGTAGGGTCATGGGGTGAGAGGACCCACTCCTCAGCTGTGGATCTCAGAGGATGGAGTGGGGGTGTCCCGTAGGCATAGGGAGGACAGGGTGCTGGCTAGAGAGCAAGAAGGGAAGACAAAGTGACAGGATCAGCATGGGCTGATGTGTCTGGGCACGCTGGCACATCAGAAGAGCCCAAGTATGAGGGTGTGCAAAGGATGAAGGGAAAGGTGGAAAAAGTGACAGACAGCATATGGCTCTCAAGGCGCCAAACTCATGAGGTCTGGAAGTTAAGCCACAGATTAGGGGTAGGTGGAGATGAAGTTAAGTAGACATTAACCTTTTGTATTTTCTCAGCTACTTATTCGTTCGTTTTGTTTTTTCAAAGCAGGCCTGGAACTTGAAATCCTTCAGATTCTGCCTCCTAAGTGCTGGTTATTATAGGTATGCAATACCATGCCTGGCCAATATTTGGGGTATTTTTGCTTAGTTGGTTGGTTTTTTGAGACAGGGTCTAACTGTGTAGCCTTGGCTGGCCTGGAATTCACTATATAGACCAGGTTGGTCCAGAATTCACAGATACTCCCCTGCCTATACCTCCCAAGTACTGAGACTAAAGGATGCACCACCATGCCCAGTTCATTTACTTATTTTGGATTTATTTATGGGCTGGTAAGATGGCCCAGTAGATAAAGGTGCTTGCTGCCAAGACCGATAATCTGAGTTCCGTCTCTAGGACCCATTCAGTAAAAGGAACTCCTATAAGTTGTCCTCTGTCAGGGACACGGATACACACGCACACGCACACGCGCACACTAAATACAATAAACTTTTAAAAATTATTTTACTTTTGCCAGAGTGTTGGTGCAGGCCTTTAATCCTAGCACTCTGGAGGCAGAGGCAGGCAGATCTCTGAATTCCAGATTAGCCTGGTCTACAGAGTGAGTTCCAGGACAACAAAGGCTACACAGAGAAACCTTGTTTTAAAAAAACAAAACAAAAAAACTCATATCTCTCTCTCTCTCTCTCTCTCTCTCTCTCTCTCACACACACACACACACACACACACACACGTATATTTAATTTTACTTGTGTATGTGTGTGATCTTGTGCCAGGTCACACATGTGGAGATGAGAGGATAATTTCCAGGGCTTGGTTCTGTTTCTGCTGTAAGGGTAGAGGTCAGAGACCAGCATGAGGGGCTGGCTTTCTCCTTCCACCCTGTGGGCTCCAGGGGTTGTAAAGTCATCAGGCTTTGCCCACAGAGCCATTTCACTGGCCCCAGCCCGTTAACTTAACATGTACAAGCATTAGACATAGAAGTTGCCAGACTTCCTGGGTTCAATCTGCTGCTATGTGGCTGTATCACTCTGTGCATGTTAGCCTGTCTGTGTTTCTGTGCTTTTTCTGTAAACAGTCAGCTAAGGACTCCTATCTTAAAGACTTTGTTATGAAGGTTAAACACAGCCAAGGGTGGTAGCTCCTACCCAAAACCCTGGGAAGCTGAAGCAGGAGGTTTGTTTACCTTTGAGTTTGAGTCCATACTGGACTACAAAATGAATTCTATGCTAACTTTAGTTAAGATCCTGCCAGTAACAAACCAAAGAAAAGAAACAGGGCTGGGGATGTAGCTCAGTTGGTGGAGTGTTTCCAAAGCATACACTGAGCTCTGGGTTAGATTCTCAGTATTGCATAAAACCAAGTGTGGTAGTGCATGCCTTAATCCTAGCACTTGGAGGTGGAAGCTCACGAGTTCAAGGCCACCGAGATGGTTCAGTGATTAAAGGTGTTTGTCTTGAAAGCCTGACGGCTGTGTTCAATCTCTGGAACCCACAGGAAGGTGGAAAGAGAGAACTGAATCCACAAAGTTGTCTTCCAGCCCAACATGTATGCTATGGCATGGTATGACACCCCCACATCTCAACACACACACACACACACACACACACACACACCAAACTCAATAAGAAGAGGAGGAGGAGGATGAAGAGAAGGAGGAAGTTGGTGTCTGCATACAGAGTATGAGGCCTTGTCTAAAAAAAAAAAAAGCTTACTTTATAGAGCATTTAGCTCTGTTTCTGGCATATGGCAAGAGTTCATAAAGAGCAGTCACTGTTACAACATAAGATGCTCCTTTTCCTTTTGTGTGTGCACTCATATAGGCCGGAGGTCAGTATCAGTGTTTTCTTATTTGCCCCATCTTATTTTTTGCAGTAGGATACCTTACTGACTTTGGAGCTCCCCATTTTGGCTGGCCAGCAAGCTGTTGGGGATATGTCAATCTCCAACCTTCAGGGCTGGGATTACAGATGAACTGCCACTCCTGGTAGGATGGGAAGGGAATTTTAGGCAGTTTACTAGGGAAGCCAAGGTCAAGGGCAGACTATAGAGGGAGATCTGTGAGGGGCTGGGGCAGCAGGCCACTAGAGCTAGCCATAGTAATGCTACTGCCAGGACACAGAGTAAGGGCAGGTTTGCCATCCTTAAGGAGAGGGACAGAGAATAGGAAAAGGTGAAGGACCCGAGACCAAGAAAGCTGGTGTCTACCAATCCACAGAGGCCATGACGCAGAGGGAGAGAAGGAAGGAGGGAGATACATGTATTTGTGTAGGACGCTTTGGGGGTGCCTGGGAAGGAAGGAAACCACAGGCCTAAGCTCAGAGTGAACAGGCTGAGTTTCGAGCCTCAAGGCCCAGATAATAATGAGGCTGGTTCAAGGAAATGAGAAGTTTCAGGCTCATATTCAGGGCTGATCTGACGACAGCAAGAACAAGAAATGACAATCATGAGGGAATGGGTAAATATGATTGCTACACTTAGCTGTGACGGGCAAGAGTTGCTGACAACACTTGTATTTCTCTGTAAAATAGAAAGGGGTACTCAGATTCTGGGACAGTCTTTTCTCATTTGAAGCCTTCCTCATCCTGCACTCCCTGTTAGAGGGATGCAGGCAGACAGGCTGTGAGGTGGGTGTGTTGGGAGCAGGTTCCTCACCTTTCAGGATGGCCTGCAGGGAAGCCACCTCTTCTTGGCACTGTCTCTGCACTGCAGCCACTGCCTCTGTCTTGGTGCTCTCGCTCACCTCAGCTACAGCCTTCATGGTTTCCATTTCTGCCAGTGCACCGGCCAGTTCGGCACGAAGCCGACTGAGCTCACTTGACTCAGATGCATTCTTCTGCTCCTCTTGGGGCTGGGGATCCAGCGCTGTGGGGAGGGGGAGGACAGTGACCAAGATTTCTTCACACGGTTCGCCGGTCTAACACATCAGGCCATCCAGCAGTCCAGTAACTCAGTCTCAGACTTCATCTGCGTGGGCCTCATCCCACTCACCTGGCGCTGCCCCTCCCCGAGTCCCAACTAACTTGGCTGAGTGTCCAATCCCTCCCAGTAGCCCCGCCTCGCCCCCTTACCTGCCCAACCCACATGCCACGCCCATTGCCTAGACCACACCCACTTGGTGGGCGCCGCGCCCCGCCCCCTTCCCAAGCCTCCGCGCTAGCTGGCTGCCGCCAGCAGTCGCATTCGGCTCCACCCCCAACCCCCTGCTCTCCACGTGCACGGCGGCGCCCTCCCGCACCGACCTCGGCCGCCCGTGCCTCTGGTTCTCACCTAGGGCTGCTGGCGCAGCTGCCATCGTCTCAGCCCAAACGGCGGATTCCCGCACTCACTGGTGATGGCACTCCCGCTTCCGGGTCCGCTCGGCTGTTTCCGGATCCGCTCGGCTGTTTCCGGATCGGGTCTCCAGGGGCCGCGGGGGGTGGGGGGAGGTATGGTCAAGAGCCGCCGAATGCTTTCGCGTGGACGCCAGGCCTGGGTCCCGCCTTTCTTGCGGCCGCGTGGAACCGCCCCCGCGCTCCCTCGCTCCCTGCAAGCTCCGAGGGCTTCGGGTCTGCGGTAGTCTGTGGTGCCTGGGAGTCTTCTGAGGCTCCACTCGAGGCCACCTCCTGGAACGCCTGGCCTTAGTTCTGGAGGACGCAGCGCTCGGCCTCACCCTTCCCTCCGCCCGGCCGCCCTTCCGCCGTAACCGGCTCGCGTTACAGAGAAGTGCTGCCCAGCCTGCCCAGCATCTCCGCCCCGCGGGCCAGGGCTGGGTTGGCGTTCTGAAGCCTGGCCCAGTCAGTGGCAGAGGTGGGAAATCTACGTGTCTCCACCCCCATTTTCACACGGCTTCCTGCAAATCTCTTTCTCCACTCCCAGGACTGTAAATCTTTCAGCCTGGGTCTGGGTCAATCTCTCATTATGTATGACCTTTCTCTTTGGAGGGTCACAGCAATTCACACAAGTACAGAGCCTGGGTCCCTCTGCCTCCAAACCGGTTTTCTATAAAGGACTTTGAACCTGAAAGTCCTTGATTCTTTGTGGTCTCTTTGGAATGCACAGCAATGTACTTACACCAGGATGCGTTCCTCATTTCTTAGTACCCATCACTCCTGAACTGAACTAGCAAGATAACCCTTATCTCCTCTTCCTATGTGCCTACTGGTGGACTTTTAGTGTTACAAGGAGCCCACCACAGGTGATCATCCAGACAGTCTGTGGTGGTTTGAATGTGCTTGGCCCAGGGAGTGGCACTGTTTGGAGGTGTGGCTTTGTTGGAGTAGGTGTGGTCTTGTGGAGGAAGTATGTCACTGTGGGTGTGGGTTTTAAGACGCCCTCAGTCCTGACCCCCCCAACTGCCTAAAATCTAGTCTTCTATTTGCCGTCAGAACAAGATGTTGAACTCTCAGCTCCTTCTGCACCATGCCTGCCTGGGTGCTGACATTCTCCCGCCTTGAAAATCTCACAAAAGAGATTTATTGGAGGGTCCAGGGTGTGGAGGAACAAATCCAGGGACGGCTGTCCTCTGTTCCCGGGAGCAGACAGCAGGGAATTAAATAGAGGGCAGAGCTTATAGAGGATTTCTTAGGGGGTGGAGCTTCTCAGGCCAGAGATTTCCAGATTGAGGGTTGGTGGGATTTCAAGCCCTGACCTGAGCTCAGGGGATGGTGGGTTTTCCTGTTCAAAGATTGGTGGCGTTTTGTGGGAAGCTCAGGGATTGGTGGATTTTTTTTTTTTTCAGTCTCTTTTTTCCTGCATCCAGGCTGTGGGTTAGGATAGGAAGTCCTTCCTGCTTTTGCTAGACGCCATCTCTGTGGGGCTGCTGGCGAGGCTGGAGAGCTCCTGCAGTAATATTTCACCAAGGCTGTAGGCTGAGGCAGGAAAGGTGTTGCCACCGTGGACAGCTCCTGCTGAGGTGGGGGCGGGGGTAAGGAGATGCATTACAGTAGACAGCTTCTGTGATGACTGCAGGCTGAGAAATCTTCCTCCCCGCCACCATTTTGACAGGAGCTGCCAATTTTTTACAGCTCCTGTGGGGGCATTTTCTTGTGGCCGGGGCTGACTGCAGCTTTGACATCTTTTGTGGGATGCTGCTTAGGGACTACATTGTGGGTAAAAGTATTTGCTGTGAAAGCCAGAGGACATAGTTTACAGCTTCAGTACCCACATAAAAGCTAAATATAGCTGATAGCGCCTGTAATATAAGCAATGGGAGACAGAGGCAGGCAAATTCCCTCTTAGTTACAGGCTAGCCTTGTGGAGGAATTTTGATTCAGCAACCTGGCTGCTCTGGCAAGGGATCACATCCAAAGACCTAGTTGTAAGTTTTATTCTATTTTTTCTGTATATTCAGAGACTCTGTGTGTGTGTGTGTGTTTTCTTCATGGATTCTTCTCCTTTCTCCTTACAATATCTGCTCTGCTCAGCTCTGCTTCTCCTGTCTCAGCTGTCACCAACTGTCTTCTCACTTAGCTCTCTGATCCTATTTTTCTGCCTACTGGAACATTCTCTCCGCTATCCCTGAATCCTATTCCTGAGTCCTATTCCCAGCTCTCAGCCCCTGCTGGATTTTTATAACCTCTCCTGTTCCCAGAATTCTAAGAAGCAACTGACACTGAAGGGCATAGGGTCCTTTAAAGGGTCAGGCACACAAAATAAATCATACTACACCTAGGTCTGTGTGATCTGGCTGGAATGACACACCTTTAATCCCTCTGGCTGGAATAAAGACATACCCTTAGTATATACCTTTAATCCCTAACAGTATATAGAAGGTTTGTAGAAGGGAACTGCCATGTTTGAAAGTGACATCTAATTGAGAGGCAAAGTGATAAATCAGAGAAAGATTTGACAGAATGAGTCAGAGATAGGATATGTCCAACTCTTATGAGAACAGCACAGGAAAGAGAGGCTACTTAAGATCAGTGCAAAGAGAGCAGAGAGTTGAATTAGTTCTGTGAGTGCAGTTGAGTTCAGGCAATGCAGTTGAGTTCAGTGCAGTTGGTGCAGTTCAGTTGAATGTAGTTGAATTTGTGCAGTTCCATTCAGTTTGTGTGGTCAGCAAAGTTCAGTTTGTGGAATTCAGACACAGTTTTTCCAAGCAGAGCAATTAAGTCAGAAGCCAAGAGAAGCCAGGTTGAATCAGTCAGCTTGGAAGATTAGACTGTACAAAGGCTAGAAGCTTCCAGGCCCAGGCCTAGGGATAGTGAGTACAGAGAAAGAAATGCTCTGGCTCAGCCCAAGCAGTATATAGGCACAGCTTGGATATGGCTCTCATCTCATCCCTTCATCTGAGGAGATAAAAGTTACTTTTACAAGCCTGGTCTACATTACAAGTATTCCAGGCCATCCAAAGCTACATAGCAAGTCACTGTCTCAAAAAAATAAACAAAATTATTAGTTTCCTTTAAAATCAAATATGCCAGCAGTTGCAGTGGCGTAGGAATGTAAGGTAGCACTTGGAAAGCTGAAGCAGGAGAACTGGAAGTTCTGGTCTAGCCTGAGTCACATAGCAAGACCCTGCCTCAAAAACAGTCCCCTTCCCAAACCGAAATACTTAGTAGCTCAGGCCTATAATTCTAGGACTTGGAAGACAGTGGCAGGAGGATCAAGATTCTAAGGGCATTATGAACTACATATGGAGTTTGAGGCCAGCCTGAGTTACATAAGACTCTCTCTTAAAAAAAAAAAAAAAAAGAAAGAAAGAAAAAGAAAAAAAAAGAAATAAACAAAAAATGTAACAAACAAACAACAACAAAAACAGTCTCTTGGCTTATTTCTACAATCTAAGCATTTGGTAGATGGAGGTAGGAGGATTGCTGAGTTTGAAGCTATCTTGGGCTATATAGTAAGTTCTAAAACAGCCTGGGATATAGGGTAAAGCCCTATACACCAAAAAAACAAAGACCACCACCACCAAAAACAAGCAAAACCCACAACTATGTCAATGAAGAATTAAATCTAGCACTTGGGAGGTGGAGAGGCAGGATGATCCAGAAGTTCAAGGTCACTCTAAGCAAAATAGCAAATTTGAGGCCAACATGAACTACATGGAACTGTATTTTTAAAACAATACAAGAGGGAAGCAGTTAGGCTCTGTTCATCTCTTCCTCCTCGCTTCCAACTCCATTCTCCCAGTCTCAGCCCCAGCTCTGTAGCAGACTACCTGTCGTGGCCTTTCCTAACTCTTCCCCATTACCAGGGGAATAAAAAGTTCCTGGTGGAACACCCTGCTTTCCTCCCTCCTGTGGACTCACTAAAACCCCCCACCTCCTAACCTATCCCCATTCCTAAGTGTCAGCTCCCAGTACATAGAAATACATTTTACATGAATCCCCCAGTGGCCACACCTAGCTAGATCTCAGAAAAATTCCCTACCAGCAGCAACACAGATACACAACCTTCTGAGAACCAGAGGGAGCAACAGAAACCAAGGAATAAAATAGCCAACAAGACAAGACCAGATATCAGTGTCTGGAATTACAATTTTCTCAAGCCTAAATGCCTAGACATAATCATAAAAATACATTAACAACTAGGGCAATCTGTCTCCACTAGAGCCCAACAGCCCTACCACAGTGGGCTTAGAAAACAGCAACATAACTGAAGCACAAGAGAAAGACCTTAATATAGTCTTTATGAGTATGCTAGAGATTCTCAAGGAGGAAATGGATAAATCCCATAAAGAAATCTATGAAAACACAACAAACAGTGGAAGGAAACAAACAAAACAGTTCAAGACCAGAAGGTGGAAGTACAATCAATAACGAGAACTCAAACCCAGGGAAATCAGGAAACGGCAGTGTAGAGGCTTGAACAGGAAAGCTTCACCGACAGAATACAAGACATGGAAGAGAGATTTGTTAGGCTGGAACCCCTGCTCATCCCCCACACAAGCTGGGAAACCCCATCTGCCCTCCTTCCCCCAACCCCACCCACACAGAGGAAATGCCCTCATCTGCTAGGAAAAACTACTTTGGGCTAACATGAAACTCATCTCTGTATTTCCAGCAACCCACCCAAGAGTGTCCGCCCAGGGACAATTTCGACCATGTATGGATACAATCCCCGCTCCTAGCTGGCACATCATCACTCCTCATCACTCCCTGCCTAAGCTCTATAAAACATGATAGTATCACAAGGCCCAACTAAGCACAACTGCCTCCATGATGGAAGTGCCATTCAGGTTGTGAAACAGCTGGTAGACAGCACCACCTGCCAAAAATGAAAGCAAAGACCTAACCCATCAAAGTTCATAGTTCGGGGACAGTCTCTGAATGTACTAACTGTTGTGGATTTGGTCTAATGCTTGTATTATGTTAATTGGGCCCCCAAACTTGCACGAGAATCTGCACGTAAACCTCTGAGGATCCCTCCCCCAGTTGGTTTTGATTGGTAAAGTTGCCAGCAGCCAGTGGCTGGGCAGAGAGACAGAGGTGGGACTTTTAGGATGCCGGGAAAGAGACCAAGGGAGGAGGAAGGAAAGAGCTCCCATGCTGGGAAAAGAATAGCTGCCACACCTGTGAAGTGCAGGACAGAGAGGCAGCCAACATGTAAGAGCTGGAGATCATGGCACAGGAGGTCTGCAGGTCTGGGTCTGGGGCAGCCAAAATAGAATATAGGTGTTAATAAGTGATGAGTTGGAACTATCAGAAAGTGCATCAGCCATGTGGAGGTTAGGAATTGGCCCAGCCATTGAGCTGTTTAAGGCATATTACAAGGCTGCATGTATGTGTCTGCCACTGCTGGGGTCAATTTGAGTAGAGGTTAATTGTCTACTACTACAACTAACCATGCTTTTTGGCTTCTATAGTTCTGCTTCTGGCTAAGTGTTCTTGTTACTGAAGTATGTCAACACAGGGCATGGATTTTGTGCTTAAAAGTTCATGCTGAGGTCGGGTGGAGGGTGGCACATGCCTTTAATCCCAGCACTTGGGAGGCAGAAGCATGTGGAGTTTGAGGGCAGCCTGGTCTACAAGAGAGAGTTCCAATGCAGCCAGGGCTACATGGAGACACCCTGTCTGGACAAAAGAAAAAACAAAACAAAACAAAAAGTGTATGCTGAGAAATGCTCAGTGCTACACTGAGATACCAAGAGCACCCAGTGTAGTTTCCAGCCCGATAACAAGACTTTCTAGGGGTTTAAACCCATGTTTGAGCAGTCTTTTCTGGCCAATGCCCCACAATAATAGAAGAAATGGATACCTCAGTCAAAGAGAATCAGTCATAAAAGATCCAGGAAATCTCAGACACAATGAAAAGATCAAATCTAACTATAGGAGGAATAGAAAAAGGAGAAGAAACACAGTCACAGAAAATGTTTTCTTTCTTTTTATTTTATTTTATTCATTTATTTTTCTGAGACAGTGTTTCTCTGTGTAGGTCTGGCTGTTCTAGAATTTTGATCTGTAAACCAGGCTGGGCTGGAGCTCAGAAATCTGCCTGCTTCTGACTCCCAAGCATTGGGATTAAAGGAGTGTGCTACCACAGCACAACCTTTTTTTTTTTTTTTTTTTTTCAAGACTTATTTCACTTTATTTTATGTATGTATGTTGGGGTACTTTGTGGGGTACTTTGTGTGAAGGTGTGTCTCTATATATTGTGGAGAGATTTTTTGGAGCTGCTTGGCAAGAATTTGACTCTGGGCCAGGACAAGGAAGTGGGCTTCAGGCAGGAATCTGACATTGGGCTATGATGAGGAAGTAAGTTCAGGTAGGAATCTGATTTTAGGCTAGAACAAAGAAATAAGCTCCAGGCATGAATATGACTTTGGGCTAGGACAGGGAAGTAGGCTCAAATATCTTGGTCACCCTGATAAGCCTTTAGAAGCAGAGTTCATGGGAGTGATCACAGGACTTGTTTACTGCCTTGCTTGTTCCTAGACTATTTGTGTTTACCGTATTGTTTGTTCATCAACCTAGAACTGACCTTATTACTTCCATGTAGTTAAAATGGTATAAAAGCAGACTGGGAAAAAATAAACCCGAGGCTGGTTCTCAGCCTCAGAACCAGCTGGGGTCATGCTACAGTGTTGTCTGTCTTTTTTCTTTTTAATCCTCACTCCTGCTCTGGAGAACCTGTTGACCGACTGAGCAGGCTTGGTCAATATAGTCAATGGTTAATTAACTGGCAGAGAGACAAATACTTGCAGGATTCTGGGACTGCCGTGTCTATGGCCCATCACCAGGTTTTCTTTCTTTCTTTTTTTTTTTTTTTTTTTTTTTTTTTTGGTTTTTTGAGACAGGGTTTCTCTGTATAGCCCTGGCTGTTCTGGAACTCACCCTGTAGACCAGGCTAGACTCTAATTCAGAAATCTGCCTGCCTCTGCCTCCCGAGTGCTGGGATTAAAGGCGTGTGTCACCACGGCCCGGCATCATCACCAGGTTTTCTATTTTGTAAATATTCGTTCTTCCTCACCTGCTTAAGGCAATCTAGAATGTATCAAGAGGTTGTCTCACTACTGATTGGCTGTAATAAAGACCTGACAGCCAATAGTGGGGCAAGGAGCGGAAGGCAGAAGGAGTTAAAGATGCTGGGAGAAGAAATCAGGTACAAGAGATTTTCCAGCAGACACCGAGGTGAGCAGTTGGACCAGACCAGAGCAGAAAGGTAGAACCAGCCACGTGATGGATGCAATGCCAGGATTAGTTGTGTTAAGCTAGATATCTGGCTGGGAGACTGCCCTAGCTAAAAGGCTTCCATGGTGGGTGTATTAGTCAAGGTTCTCTAGAGTTACAGAACTTGGGGAATGTCTCTCTATATTAAGGGAATTTATTTTGGTGACTTACAGTCTATAGTTCAACTAACCCAACAATGGGCAGCTGTGCATGGGAAGTCCAAGAATCTAGTAGTTGCTCAGTCCCAGAAGGCTAGTTGTTTAATCTGGTCTTCTGTAGAAGTAGGTTCCAACAGATGTGCTGGCAAGTAAGTCCAAGCTGTCTAAGAAGAGTGAATCTTCCTTCTTCCATTGTCCCTATGTAGGCCTCCAATGGAAGGTGTGTCCCAGATTAAGGTATGTACCACCTTGTCTCAGTCTGGAACTTGCTTTGTTCCAGGTTGACCTTGAACTAAGAGATCTCCTTGCCTCAGTCTCCTGCGATTAAAGGTGTATACTACCTTGTCTTGGCCTAAGCATTTAATAGCCACTATACCTCAAGATCTCCATGTCAAGATCCAGGTCAGAAAATTATGTCTTTCAGACTCAAGATCTGGATCACAGGTGTGCCCTCCAATTCTGGATCATAGTTCATTCCAGATATAGTCACGTTGACAACCAGGAATAGCCACCACAGTGGGTCTAAGAAATTCCCACTATATGTGTGCTTTTGCCTTGCATGTACATACCTTGTGCCCAAGGAGATAAGAAGAGGGGGTCAGATCATCTGAAACTGGAGCTACAGATAGTTGTGAACCACCATGTGGGTGCTGGGAATGAACTTGGGTCCTCTGCCAGAGCAGCTGGTGCTCTTAACCATTGAGCCATTGTTCCAGCCTTCAAAATTTATTTTTTAGCAAAACCATAGAAAAATATTTCCCTACCCTAAAGAAGGAAATGTCTATCAAGGTACAAGAAGCATACAGAGCCGGGCAGTGGTGGTGTATGCCTTTAATCCCAGCACTTGGGAGGCAGAGGTAGGTGGATTTCTGAGTTTGAGGCCAGCCTGGTCTACAGAGTGAGTTCCAGGACAACCAGGGCTACACAAAGAAATCCTGTCTCAAACAAACAAACAAACAAACAAAAAAAAAAAAAAAGAAAGAAAAAGAAAAAAAGAAAAGAAAGAATATTAAAAGTTGCAAGGGAAAAACACCAAGTAACATATAAAGGTAGAGCAGTTAGAATATCATCTGACCTCAGTGGAAACTCTAAAAGTCCGAAGGGTTCTATAGACTCCTCTAAGAGATCTCAGATGGCAGCCCAGATTACCCAGAAAGACTTTCAATCACAATAGATAGAGAAAATAAGACATTCAAAGATAAAAACCAAATATAAGCAATAGTATCTACCACTTTAGGCCTACAGAAAGTGCTAGAAGGAAAACTCCAACCTACAAAAGTTAACCACACCCAAGAACACACAGAGAATAAATAATCCTAGAATCAAAAGAAGGGAAATTGAAGTGGAAACTTCTAGTTTCTTTGGAAAATCAGTTATGTCAAATGTTTTGCTGAAGCAGACACAGGTGAAAGGGTGTGTGATGAAGAAGTATCAATATGACCTCACAGAGTGGGAGACGAGCATCCAGCATTGATTTGCCTTGCTCTATCTCACTATTCTTCACTAACTACACACATGTATTGGTTTGCCTTACATAGTGTTGTTGAGCTCCAGAGAACTGCTTGTGAGGTGTCGGTAGCAGTCAGTTGGCTAGCCTTGCAGTTTCTTTGAGACTGAACTACAGCTGCTGGTTCCTGTGTGGTGTCTTCCTGCTGAGAGGACTGCACTGTAGCTGCTGGTTCCTGTGTGCTGCCTGCCTGCCTAGAGGATTGGTCTGCAGCTGCTGATTCATATTTGGTGTTTGCTACAGAACTGAACTGCTGACAAAGAAGAGCAAGCTTGCCCCCAAAGAACAAGTGCTAAACAGGTCCACTTCCCCCGTGTCCTAGTAACTTTTCTCTTCTACTACCTCTGGTGGGTGGTGACCTACGGAAGAGGTTGAATCATTAAAGGTGGACTGCAAAAAAAAAGTATGCCCACATACACACACACACACACACACACACACACACACAAACACACACACACATACACCACCACCACCACCACCAACAAAATCAATAAACACGGCTCATTGATATGTTTCAACACCAACGGTTTCAATTCCTCAATAAAAATACATAGACTAACAGAATAGATGTGGAAATGGGGTCTATCCTTTTGTCATATTCAAGAAACACACCTTAATATCAGGGATAGACATCAGCCTAGGGTTTAAGGTTAGAAAAAGATTAGATTCAAGCAAATGGACCTAAGAAACAAGCTGGTGTAACCATTTTAATATCTGACAAAATAGACTTCAAACCAAAACTAATTAGAAGAAATAGGGAAGGACACTGCATACTCATCAGAGTGCTGGGACCTAGATAAAATATTAAGACCAAGATGGAATGTAAAGGCCTAGGTAGTGGGGCAGTGGTGGTGCATGCCTTTAATCCCAGCACTTGGGAGGCAGAGGCAGGTGGATTTCTGAGTTCCAGGCCAGCCTGGTCTACAGAGTGAGTTCTAGGACAGCCAGGGCTACACAGAGAAACCCTGTCTCAAAAAAATAAATAAATAAAATTTAAAAAAATCACTAAATAGTATGGGGGTAGAGAAATGGCTCAGCGGTTAAGAGCATTGACTGCTCTCCAAGAGGTCCTGAGTTCAATTCCCAGCAACCACATGGTGGCTCACAACCATCTGTAATGAGATCTGATGCCCTCTTCTGGTGTGTCTGAAGACAGCTACAGCGTATTCATATACATAAAATAAATAAATCTTAAAAAAAAAAAAAAAAAAAAAAGGCCAAAACAGATAGTTAAGGCCTAGGTAGCAGTTACCTGGCTAGCCTGCCTTTATAAGGAAACTTTCTCACATGTTTCTGCTGTTACTAGGAAACTTTCTTTTCTTTTTTTTTGTTTTGTTTTGTTTTTTCGAGACAGGGTTTCTCTGTGTAGCCCTGGCTGTCCTAGAACTCACTCTGTAGACCAGGCTGGCCTCGAACTCAGAAATCCACCTGCCTCTGCCTCCCAAGTGCTGGGATTAAAGGCGTGCGCCACCACTGCCCAGCTGACTAGGAAACTTTCTAATGCCAAGATTGATTACACATTCTGTTATGTTCTGTGCCCTTGAAAGCAAATCACTATAGAAGTTAGTAGAACTGTTTTGTACAGTCACCTACAATAGGCTTGCCCCCAAAACAACCACTCAATAGCAAGCACTTCTTGTACCTTTGTATAAGCTTCTATGGTATAAGCTGCTACCCCTGGGATAGACCACAACATAAGAGAGACACCTGCTCATTATAAGAAACTATTTGGAATAAGACTTCCATTTTGAGTAGTGGTTAAGTAAAATTTAAGTTCCCAAAACCTCCCTGGTAACTTAATCCTGGTTGGCAAGTTAAGACATGAATGTGAGACAAGTCCCATCTTGGTAGACAAGTTAAGATACGAATTTTAGACAAGGCAAGCCCCCTGCTGCCAACCAATGGAGCAGGGTAAGTGTACAACAAAGACCTGTTCCTAAGGAAATCTCCTGTCCCTAAATCCTGATTGGTGGAATAACTGACACAGATGTTTATGGATTTTGGGCTTAAAAATTCTGTAGAATCTTAATTCGGGGTCATGCTTCAGTTCCCGAATCTGGACCATAGCCCTGGTCAATCAGTCCTAGTCTACAGAGTGAGTTCCAGGACAGCCAGGGCTATACAGAGAAACCCTGTCTTGAAAAACAAACACCCAAACCAAACCAAACCAAACCAAAACAAGCCTGTCTTGAAAAACAAAACAAAACAAAAAAACAAAAACAATTGATCTGTCGCACCTAAGCTGATTCTGGAATGATGTCATTTCCATTCATACTCATGGGTCTTCCTAAACCCTGTTCATCAGCTCTGCTCTCTTAGTCCTCCTGGCCAACCACCCACAGACAACCATAGATTAAAGGTGAATATCGTCAACAACAGTTGCAACAGAAAACTTACAAACACACGGAAACTGAACAATTCACTACTGAAGGAAAATCAAGGCAGAAATTAGGAAAGAAATTAAACTTTCTAGAATTGAATGAAACATATTGCACAACGTACCCAAACTCAGGCCTAAGAGGAAAGTTCTTTTTTTTTCCGAGACAGGGTTTGTCTGTGTAGCCCTGGCTGTCCTGGAACTCACTCTGTAGACCAGGCTGGCCTCAAATTTAGAAATCCACCTGCCTCTGCCTGCCAAGTGCTGGGATTAAAGGCGTGCACCACCACTGTCTGGCAAGAGGAAAGTTCTTAGCATTAACTGCCTACATAAAAATCTGGAGAATTCTCACATAAGCAACATAATAGCTTACCTGAAAGCTCAAAACAAACAAGCAAGCAAAAAACTCAAAAGCAAAAACAAAACAAAAAAACACTGGACAAAACTGCGCCGTGACTTATCTGCTACCAGGGCTCTACACAAACTGTGGGCACTTTTGTGCTGATTGCCCTCTTTCTGGGCCTGGCAGCCAAAGACCCACTGCACTCTGTGTAGCAGCTGAAAGTTAAATGTTCTGAAGAACAGGCAACAACTGACCACTGCCAGCCACGTAGAGACCATGAGAGCCTAGGGCAAGTAGTGGGTACATGTCTGTCATTTTAATTGGTACATAGGCCATTTGAAATATACCTCATGCTATAATTTATCCTTCTCAGCTCTCTGATGGAATTGACTGGCGAACGGTAACCTTAACAGCAGTACGCATACCAGCTCCTGTCCCAAGGCCATAGCTGTCTTCTCTTCCTAAGCAAAAGTCAGGCCTCAGGCCTCACTTTCCTAGAGCTACTGTCTCCAGCTGAGAAGATAGTTTACCTTGCCCAGACATTGAAAGGAGATAAACTCAGAGAGGCTTTTAACCCAAAATCATTTTGGGTTCCTAAGCTTTTATTAGAACTCCAAGACATGAGTCTACTGCTCTTTCCACAATGTGGATTTCAGTATAGATTACAAACAGTGGTAATGCTAACATATCTAAAATTTTTATTTTTTGTAAACTTAAAAAAATATTGTAAGCTTCAGGGGGGTCAACCTGGATCCATAAATCAATCAGATTCCAGATAAGTACAGTCAACCAATAGCCTGTTTCCCCACCTGCCTATTCCACCCATTCCTGATGGTGGGTTCTTGATCTTTCTTCCCTGGTCTTAAGACTCCCCTCTGGAGCTGGAGAGATGGCTTAGTGGTTAAGAGCACTGACTGCTCTTCCAGGGGTCCAGAGTTCAATTCCCAGCAACCACATGGTGGCTCACAACCATCTGTAATGGGATCCGATGCCCTCTTCTGGTGTGTCTGAAGACAGCTACAGTGCACTCATATATACATTATATAACTAAATAAATCTTAAAAAAAAAAAAAAAAAAAAAAGACTCTCTTCTCCTAACTACCAGGACCTGGTGAGCCTGGAAGTTTTAAGGGCACACCCGCTGGGCAGTGGTGGCTCACGCCTTTAGTCCCAGCACTTGGGAGGCAGAGGCAGGTGGATTTCTGAGTTTGAGGCCAGCCTGGTCTACAGACTGAGTTCCAGGACAGCCAGGGCTACACAGACAAACCCTGTCTCGAAAAAACAAAACAAACAAACAAACAAAAAAATCAAGTGCACACCCAAGATCATTTCCCCCTAAACCCCTTAATTTTATCTTCTGTCTCTAGTTTATCTGTCCCAGCAGACTGCTCCAGCTGCTCAACAGCGCCCAGAATCTGCATCCCAGACAGCTCCAAAGTGGCTAAGACAGCTCCAAAGTGGCTAAGACAGC
>JADRCH010000042.1:267723-281591 GCA_019843965.1 Rhynchomys soricoides
ACACAGGCACATGCACCCATGCCTAGACATTGTACTACCTCTGTGTGACTTTAGACAATGCTCTTCCACCAATGTCCATGAGTCTCCTCCGTTACTGAAGCAGGGATTATAAAGGGATCTTAATAAGAAGCTTTTTTTTTTTTTTTCCGAGACAGGGTTTCTCTGTGTAGCCCTGGCTGTCCTGGAACTCACTCTGTAGACCAGGCTGGCCTCGATATCAGAAATCCACCTGCCTCTGCCTCCTAAGTGCTGGGATTAAAGGTGTGCACCACCACTGCCTGGCTCAACTTTTAAAAAAAAAAAAAATTTTTTTTTTTAATTTTTAGATAAGGTCTCCCTGAGTACTTTAGATTGGCTTTGAACTCATTCTACAGTCCAAGCTGGTCTTGACTTTGTGATCCTCTCCAGTAACTGAAATTATAGGTCTAGATCACCAGACACAATATAAAATCCTAAAGCTATCCCCAGATGATAGGGAAAAATAGTGGAAGCCAGGCATGGTGACATATGCCTTTAATTTCACCACCTGGGAGACAGAGATATAAAATAGGGTCAGAGCCTGGAGCCTGGAGAAGAAGACCCTAAATCTGCATCCACTCATTTGACAAATAGTTACCAGGTACCACTATGTGGAAAGCACTGTACATACACAGTGGTGAGGGTGTTAGCCTTACCCTGAGGGACTTCCATGCCAAACCATATGTAAGATCACACACTTGGCCAGGCAGTGGTGGCACACGCCTTTAATCCCGGCACTCGGGAGGCAGAGGCAGGTGGATTTCTGAGTTTGAGGCCAGCCTGGTCTACAGACTGAGTTCCAGGACAGCCAGGGCTATACAGAGAAACCCTGTCTCGAAAAAACCAAAAAACCAAAAAAAAAAAAAACCAAAAAGATAACACACTTGGGTTAAGTACTGGGTGACAGGGAGGGGACAAGTGTTGTGGATTTGGAAGAGTGCCTGCAAAAAGGGGCCTAAGGTGTGACCACCCCTTTCCTCTATACTGGGACTGCCACCACCCTCACAGACACCCATGGTTCATTGCCCGCTAGGCTCCTGCTTGCCCCAGCATCCTCTGCGCAGCCACGCAGAAGCCGGGTGCCCCAGGGAGCCTGGCTACCATGCCATCTCCTCTCCTTGTCTCCTTCTTCCTCTTCCTTACCTTAGTAGGAGGCAGGCCCCAGAAGTCCTTACGGGTGGAGGTAGAAGGTATGTCTGTCTGTCTGTACGTCTGAGGGGAAGGAACTAGGGTTTAAAGCCTGGGTTCTGGGTTGAGTAACTGGCCTTCTTTGAGCCTCCATTTTCTTACTTGTAAACTTCTGGGAGGAGTCAGAAAGACCTTTAGAGTTTCCCATATGGTGAACTTCTGGGGTCCTTTGATTCATGAGGAGGGAAGAGGGGCTGGGGCTCCCCTTTTCCTCTCCCCACAGAGGGAGGCAATGTTGTGCTGCCATGCCTCCCGGACCCCTCACCTGTCTCTTCTGAGAAGCTGGTCTGGTATCGAGGTAACCAGTCAACACCTTTCCTGGAGCTGAGCCCCATGTCCCCTGGTCTGGGTCTGCACGTGGGGCCCCTGGGCATCTTGCTAGTGATTGTCAATGTCTCGGACCATATGGGGGGCTTCTACCTGTGCCAGAAGAGGCCCCCTTTCAAGGACATCTGGCAGCCTGCCTGGACAGTAAACGTGGAGGATAGTGGTGAGTACCTGGCAGGGCTGGGTTGTGGGGGTTGTTGTAAGAGGAGATCTCCATGGACAGAGGAAGTTCTTTGGTCTGGTGTGGCTACAGTGGCAAAGAAGGAGTTAGTTCTAGTAACTGCTCTGAGCTACTCCATGTCTCTGTCCCGTCTGTTAGTCATAGTTGCTTTCTTCCTGTATCTCTGGCTCTACTTTTCCGGGCCTCTATATCTCTCCCTTCTCCTGATCTGTGTCTGGTCTGGGGTCTCTTCCCAGGGGAGCTGTTCCGGTGGAATGCTTCAGACTTGGGGGACCTGGACTGTGACCTAGGGAACAGGTCCTCAGGGAGCCACAGGTCCACTTCTGGTTCCCAGCTGTATGTGTGGGCTAAAGACTCTCCTAAAGTTTGGGGCACAAAGCCTGTATGTGCCCCACAGGGAAGCAGTCTGAATCAGAGTCTAATCAACCAAGGTAAGGGGACAGTGCCATGCAGAGGCTGGGAACTCGGGGCTTGGGGGAGATGAGACCCCTGGGTTATACTTTCTTTACCTTTTCTCTCCCTGCCTTAGACATCACTGTGGCCCCCGGCTCCACACTTTGGCTGTCCTGTGGGGTCCCCCCTGTCCCAGTAGCCAAAGGCTCTATCTCCTGGACCCATGTGCATCCTAAGAGGCTTAATGTCTCATTACTGAGCCTAAGCCTTGGGGGAGAGTACCCAATCAGAGAGATGTGGGTTTGGGGGTCTCTTCTGCTACTGCCTCAAGCCACAGCTTTAGATGAAGGTACCTATTATTGTCTCCAAGGAGACCTGACCATCGAGATGCACGTGAAGGTCACTGCAAGATCAGGTAGGGTTTCTTCCAATTCTGGGAATCTGTGTGGAGCTACTGGAAGAATTGGAAGGGTTAGGGGTGTGGTTCTGAGGTAGAGTGTGTGCTTAGCATGTATGAGGCTCTGTTTCTATCCCTAGAACTGTGTGTGTGTGTGTGTGTGTGTGTGTGTGTGTGTGTGTGTGTTGTGGAGAGACAGAGAGAGACAGAGAGAGACAGACAGGCAGACAGACAAACAGACTAGGACTGATGGTTTACAACTGTAACCAAGCCAGACTTGGAACTGGCACCAGGACCAGCTTCAAGCCTCATCCCAAACTCCAATTTGCACACTGAATCCTAACTCCAGCTCTTTGCTCCTTGGTTCTGAGAACTCGTTTTTCTGGGTCTTCTGTGAGCTTTACTGGCTTCTTCCTCCATCACCGCTCCCTTTTGGAGCCCTGGGCCTTGTACTCACCCCTATCCACACCCTCTTCTCCTTTGGCATCCTTTACGCCCCTGGTTCCTAGGTTATCATGGCTTAGACCTTCCCTGCCCTCTGTACTCCCCATACCCAGTCATCTCCTGGGTTGCCATTTTATGTCCCATGGACATCTCAGGCTTGATATATAAAGTTAAATTGACATCTTTCCCACATATACTCTTTGGGTGGCTGTGCACAAATGGAGCACCCAGAAGAATATACGAGGGTCCATTTGCCCAAGTTAGGAGCCTGGTTATGTTCTTTTTCCTCACTCCATCCATCAAATTCGCCACAAAGTCTTGCCTATGCTTCTCCTTAGCATAGCACCACCATGCTATCCTGGCTATAACTGTTAAGTGCTACCTCAGTTTCCACTCCAAATTTGATCCCAACATGTGTTGGATCTCAGCTATAACCTGGAAGACCCACTTTTGCCATACATTTTGACCATGACTATCCTTAACTGCAGACTGAACTCTCTCCTAGTCCTCCCATTACTAGGAAATACCCATGCTTTGTATGTGGTTTGTTAGGGTCTTGTGTTCTGGGCACAATCCCTGTCCTCCTTGGGACAACTGGCTCTTCCCTAGTGGGAGGGAGAAGAGCCCCTGAAGAGGTTAAGACTTTAAGTCTGTCTTGCTCTGGCGTCTCAGCTGTATGTCTCTTGAGGGGTTGGGGAGTAAGATGCGTTGTGTGGTCCTTGTCTAAAAGCACTTTCCTCCTAGTAGTGTGGCTCTGGCTGCTGAGGACTGGTGGATGGATAGTCCCAGTTGTGACTCTAGTATATGTCATCTTCTGTATGGTTTCTCTGGTGGCTTTTCTCTATTTTCGGAGAGGTAAGTCATGCTCCTGAGTGTCCCCCAATTCTACCCCATCTTTCTCAGAATAAACCCATGCTGGCCAATCTGACACATCCCACAGTTTCATCCCTCCTTCTTTACTGTTTCTCATACTTCCTGGGGGCCCCGGTGTTTATACAACTAGCCCCTCTATTGGCCTAAGTGACCTCCCTGTGTCCCCCAAATTCACCACCTGCCTGCTAACCCCTCTCTTGATCCATCTCTTTAAATCCCACCAGCCTTTATCCTGAAAAGGAAAAGAAAGCGAATGACTGACCCCGCCAGGAGGTAAAGTTACAAGTGACTTTTTGCTGCAAGCTTTACACTTTCTTCTGTCCTGTGGGCCTTGGTGCCATCTCTATTGGTTGAAATACTGCCTGAGTTCAGAGGCCACCTTCAAAATCACCTTCCTTGGCATGGTCCCAAACTCACTGGGTAGGCATCCCTACACAGTTAACTTCCAGGATAGACTGGAACTGGGAATCCCTACATGGTTCAGCCTTAAGGTACACCAACCCTTTCTCCCTCCAGATTCTTCAAAGTGACGCCTCCCTCAGGAAACGGGACCCAGAATCAGTATGGGAATGTGCTCTCCCTTCCTACATCCACCTCTGGCCAGGGTGAGGGACCACCTGCCTCAGGAGGCTTTCATCTCACACTCTTCCCTCAGGCACTAAGCCAGCTCTGCGCTGTCCTCATTTCTCCAATCTTCTCAGAGCAGAACCTTTCCCAGAGCAGAGCCCAGGACCAAATTTCACCAGATCAGCCAAGTCCAGCCCCTGGACCTTGGCCAGAGCCAGCCTTGTCCTAGAACTTGAGGCCAAGGCCCAGATTTTGATCCCTTCTCCCATGGCTCAAGGCCAGTTATGCAGGCACACAGAGGTTTTCTGAAGCATTGTCTCTTTCCCCTCTGATGGCCATCTTAAAACTCTCTTTTCACCAGCCCATGCTCAGCGTTGGGCTGCTGGCCTAGGGAGTGGCCCTGGGTCCTATGGAAATCCACGAATTAAAGTCCAGGATATTGAAGTTCAGAGCCATGAAACAGGTCAGATTGAAGGTTTTTTCCTCACCTTGAGAGTATCGGAGCAGCCTGTGGTGGGATTAGTGGACTGGGGGTGGAGGAGGAGAGATGCTGCTCAGTTTTTCACACTGGTCCCAAACTCAGGACTGGAAGAAGGGGAGGCCTATGAAGAGCCAGACAGCGAGGAAGGCTCTGAATTCTATGAGAATGACTCCAACCTTGGGCAAGACCAGCTTTCTCAGGGTGAGGCCCCATCCTGAGTCCTGACAGTTCCCCAACTGTGGGCTGCTGACCTTTGTTAGAGATAGCCCTCTTTCTCTACCAGATGGGAGTGGCTATGAGAACCCTGAGGAAGAGCCCATAGGCCTAGAGGAGGAAGACTCCTTCTCCAATGGTAAACTGGGGTCCTTGTGGGGCTGGTGGCTAGGAAAGCATGCTTGGTGCTGCAGAACTCTTGCCCGCCTGAGCAGCTTCCTGGCTTTCTCCCACAGGAGAGTCTTATGAAAATGCAGATGAGGAGCTGGCCCAACCAGTTGGCAGGACGATGGGTGTGTATCTGAGAGATCATCGAGGGCTGTCACTTTTGGAGGAGGCTGGAGACCAGGAGAAAAAGTGATATCTTTGTCTCTCTTCTTCTTCCAGACTTCCTGAGCCCCCATGGGTCTGTATGGGACCCCAGCCGGGAAGCATCCTCGATTGGTGAGAACACTTAGGACATCCTTCTTTGGTCAATTTCAGATGATATAAACTTAGCTCTGACCTCCAAGCTCAAGCTTAACCCTGGTCTTAGACCTGATTCCTAACTCCACCCTCCATCCTGTTTCCCAGTGTTTCTACCATCTCTAACCTTGAAGACCAATCTTGACCCAAATGAACCTGACATAGTTGTTCATGTCTAGAATTCCAACTTGTGGAAGGCTAAGGCAGGAAGACAGTCATGGGCTTGAGGCTAGCCAGGGGTACTTTGTGAATCCCAGGCCAGCCTAGACTGAAGCTTTGTAACTAAAACATTGACCCCAATGTCTTCTCCCCTGAAGTTTGACCTTTACCTCACCCCAGTCTAATGTGGACTTCAACCTTGACCCCAGCTGTCTGTATCATTTCCTATGACCTTGACTTTGACTCCTCTCAGTTCTGTTCTTGATCCTTCCTTTGGTCTTGGCCATCTTACAACTGAGTAGGATCTTGATGCTGACAAATCATTCCTAGTTTGACATTAGGAGCTTTTACTTCTTGCCTAGCTCCTCTCTCATGGGTTGGCAGCACTTCCCTTCCCCAAGCCCCAGCAGGATTTCTGGGTCTCTAATTTTCAATCCCATGCCTAAGCAGGGTCTCAGTCCTATGAAGACATGAGAGGGATCCTGTATGCAGCCCCTCAGCTCCAATCAATTCGGTCTGGTCCCAGTCATGAAGAAGGTGGGCGTTTCTGCACTCTTCCTAGTTGTCCTCTGGACACCTCCCCCCTCCAGCTCTTCCTTCTCATCCTGTTTACACTTTCCTTTTCCTGGTCTTATGCAGATGCAGACTCTTATGAAAACATGGATAAGTCTGATGACCCAGAACCAGCGTGGGGAGGAGAGAGCCATATGGGGACTTGGGGTACCACATGACTCCCAAGTGACTAGGTGAGCTGAATGCTGCCCCTGGAAGAGGGAGGAAGAAGGAGATAAATAAGGATGGCAATGCACACTGGTCCTCGGGAGAGAAAGGCGAAGGGTTTCGTGGGTCCAGTGAATAAGGCCTAGCCTTCTTCCCATACTTGTCTGTTTGTTTGTTATGTAGCCTGGACTTCCTAATCTGGAGATCCCTGAGATCTGGAGATCCCAAGCAGATGGTGTCAGTCAGTGAAATAACCTTGTTTAGGATGTGCGTATGAAGACTCACACACTCACATACATATACAAGCAAAGTTTCCTTTTGACCCTTTTTGCTTTCCCCAAATAAACTCAATTAGCCACTCAAATTCTCTGAAGCATGCCCTTGTGTGGGAGAGGAAGGAAAGATGGGGTTGGATCCAGCCCTGAATCACCCAGAGGAAGGAGAGCTGAGGTCTGAATAAATACATCCTGGCCCTAGCCTTCCCATGGCCTGGCATGTAGTCACCTAACATCCAATGATAAAACTATGTTCAGCCACTATTCCATGGTATCCCACAAGGGCGAGACAGTGATGAGACTGGCAGTCTGTTTGGTTGGAACCCCTGCTCACCCCTGCACAAACTGGGAAGCCCTGTCTGCCCCTCTTCTCTTAACCCCACCTGCTCCGGGCTAACTGTTCAGTATCCCTCACCTCTGAGTTTCTGGCAACTCACCAAAGTGCCCACCCAGGGGTTCAGCTTCTGACCATATGTGGATACCATTCCAGCTCTGAGCTTATATGTCATCATCCCTTGCCTAAGACCTATAAAACCCCCTTACCTTAGCCCAGGTGCGCCATTTCCCTGTTCCCTCCCCTGTCCCTGGGATCTGTGAACCTACTCAAGAGCTGCTCTCAATAAATCTGCCTTTATATTTCTTAATTTGGCTTGAATTGGCTTATTTCTTTGGCGGAGAAAACCTATTATCTTGGTGCTGAGAACCTGGGAGGAATTGAGCCTAAAGCCCTGTGTGCTTAGCCCCTGGCCTTGTGGGGACCGCTTCTTTCCCCTTCCCTCTTTCTTTCCTCAACCCTCAACTGTCATGTCCCTGCACTCTTGTAGGACGATTCTTCTCTCATTCTTTTCTGATCATGCCCATCTGCCCCATGCCTTTACTTGGCTGTGATATCCTCAGCCTCTTCAAGGTCACCCTCCTCCCTCTGGCTCCCATAATCTCTCCTGTCTCCCATCTTATTCTTCCTCTGGTTGCCTCACAGATCACTACCTAAGACTGAACTGTCCCTATCCTACTGGATCCGGTTGACTCCCAAGCATAGGATATTTCAACCCTGGTGACTACTACTCATCACCAAATGGTCCTAGTTCACCTCAAGGACCCCTTTTCTTCCTTTCCAGATCCTAGTTTCCCATCTCTGAAACCATCACCACAGTCTGAAGCCCATCATTAACCACCCCCTGTTTCAGGGACTTCTCTCCAGTCCCTATAATTTATATTTATTTATTTATTTATTTTTGAGACTGGTTCTCATGTATACCAGTCTGGCTTCCATCTCTCTCTATAGCTTGGGATGACCTTGGGCTTCTGATCTTCCTGCTTTTACCTCCTGAGTTGAGGAATTAGAGGTGTTTGCCACTGTACCCAGTTAACATGATACTAGGGATGGAACACAATATCATGTATGTTAGTAAATACTATCAACTGAGAGACTTCCTTAGCCTGCATGACCTATGGCTTTAACTCCCATGTTGAACACCAGGGCTCTGGGAAGGATTTTTCTTCATTGTCTATGCCCAGAAGAGAGGCAGTTCTTAGCCAGTCCCAATCACTGTCCCCAGGTAGGTAGGTATTCAAATTTCAGTTCTAGGGATTCCTATAATCCCTGTGAGCTGCTTGACCACATAATTCCTCACTTACCAATTACGGTGGCTTTGATCTTTATTTCTGGCATTATGAAGATTATGCTTACTGTTGAGCTCAATTATTTTTAAAAAAATGGCTGAGGGCATGACTCAGTGTTGTAGTACTTGCTTAACAGGGGTGAAACCTGAGGTTCCATTCCTAGACCTCAACATCCAAATGAACAAAGAAACATCGCTTGTTAAATATTCATAATATATGCATGCTTAAGGGTATGGACCTTCAGCATTTCCTTGGGCTTCCATCTTGAACAGAAGTTCCTTGGCTCATGCTGATATGAATGAGTGGTCTGTGCAGCCACCTGGGTCCATGTTGGCTTCTGTGACTCATGTTACCACCAGAGGCCATGCGGATGTCCGTGGTCTATACTGTACCTGAAGCCATGTTGATGTCTGTGGGTCATGCTGCTGCCAGGGGCCATGTTGGTTTCCTTGACTTGTGTTGTCTTGGAGACCATGTTGATGTCCTTGGCATGTGCTGCCACCAAAGGCCCATGCTGCCATAGAAGGTTGTGTTGATGTCTGTAGTCTGTACTGTCACCAGAGACCAGGCTGAAGTCTATAGCACGTGCTAACACTGGAGACCATGCGGATATCTGTGGTCCGTGCTGTCACCAGAAACATGATGAGTTGTTCCTCCTGACTGTAAAGGGCAAGGAAGGAAGCTACCTCTATAGTGACATGGATGACGGCATGCTCACAGTTGATGTTTTCTTTTTAATTTATTTAACCTTATTTTACATGCATTGGTGCGAGGGTGTTCGGAACTGGAGTTACAAACAGTTGTGAACTGCCATGTGGATGCTGGGAATTGAACCTGTGTCTTTTGGAAGGACTGGGCCTTTAACTGCTGAGCCATTTCTTCAGCACCCTGACTCACAGTTGAGAGGGAGGGACACAGAACGTTTGGATGATAACCCCTTCCCCTTCCTGAAAAATGACAGCTTAGACAGGAAAACTCAAAGAGAAGTCTTTAAAAATTGTAATTAGGAAGCTAAAGTATAGCTCTCCACAGCTGATGGCTTCTGGATGGAGGGTGGGCGGGGAAAACTAAGTTTTCTTTAAGGGGCTGGCCACTGGAGGTTTGACCACGTTGCAGTGAGGATAAAGGCAAGACAACTTGTTCTTGTGTTTTTCTTCTTTTCCTTCAGTTTTTGGTGGGGTGGGTGGCAGACTAGTTTCCTCGGTAGCTCAGGAGAATATATAAATTTCAATCATTAGCCCTCACCACTTCTTTTTTTGTTGTTGTTGTTTTGAGACCGGGTTTCTCTGTGTAGCCCTGGCTGTCCTGGAACCTACTCTGTAGACAAGGCTGGCCTCGAACTCAGAAATCCGCCTGCCTCTGCCTCCAGAGTACTGGGATTAAAGGCGTGAGCCACCACTGCCCTGCCTTCTTTTTTAAAGGTTTCTTTTGTTGTTGTTTGAAACAGGATCTCTCTGGGTAACCTTGGCTGTCCTGAAACGCACTGTGTAGACCAGGCTGCCCTTGAATTCACAGAGATCTGTATGCCTCTGCCTCCCAAGTGCTGAACTAAAAAGCATGCACTACCTAGCTTGGGACCCACCGCTTTCTTGTACGACTGCCATGCATGTGTACATAATCAAGATATATTTTCCCTTTGTTAATCTATCAGCTTTTCTTGAGATTTTATTTATCAAACTCTCAGACATAGAGGAAAGTTTTCCATGTTAAAAACACTTATTTCGGGCTGGTGAGATGGCTTAGCGGTTAAGAGCACTGACTGCCTTTCCAGTAAATCCTGCATTCAATCCCAGCAATCTCATGGTGGCTCACAACCCTCTGTAATGGGATCCGATGCCCTCTTCTGGTGTGTCTGAAGACAGCTGCAGTGTACTCATCGACATAAAATTAATTAAATTAAGTAATTCTTAAAAACAAAAAAAAAAATCATTTATTTTTATCTTAAGTGTATTGGTGATTTGCCTGCATGTTTATCTGTGCTCCACAAGCATGCAGTGCCTGTGGAGGCAGGAAGAGAGCATCAGATCCCCTAGAATTGAAGCTACAAATGTTGTGAGCCTCCATGTGGCTGCTGGAAATCCAATCTAGCAACAAATAAATACAACCCAGCATAAAACACAACCACTGCAAGAGCAGTCTGAATGACATGGGAAGTAGAGGCAAACCACGTGAGAGCTCAAGTAAATGCTTTTGCTTTACATCTCCTGTTTACTCTTTATATTTTTTGTCTGTCGTTCCTTATTTCCTTCATCCCTTCTCTCCTCCCCACCCCCATCTTGACATAGTCTTGTGTTTTAGCCCAAGTTGGTCTTGAATTCATGATTCTTCTGCTCCATCTCCCTTGTGCTGGGATTACCGGTGTGTGCCACAACCTGGCCTTATTGTTGACAGTCCTAATGTACATTTCTTCTACAGAGGATGATTTTTCAGAGCTATGCCCGGGTCTGCATTTCTCTAAACAGTCACGGCAAAACGTGTCACAGACATACACTGCCGGCAGCTTGTTTTGGTCTGCATTAGGACATTTCCTCTACCCTGGCTAACAGTTTCGATGGAAGACCTTGCTTTTCTTTGATAGACAGCAGGAGAATAGCAGCCCCTGCTGGATGTCTTTGATCCTGCCAGGGTTGAGTCACTTGGAGCATCTGGGGGTGATTTTGAGTTGGGACAGGTGTGCAACGGGTTGTCAGTAGAAGAGGTGTCCTGGATGGACTGTAGGTAGCAATCCAGAAGCTTTTCTGAAACTTGGGTGGTAGTACACACGTGTAATCCCACCACTGAGGAGGGTGGAGCAGGAGGCTTTGGACCAGGGAAGCTGTTTGAACTCAGGTAAACTAACAGGCTAGTACCTAGCATTAGTTTTCAAGTTGCCCCCCCAACAAAACCTGAGCCTGGTTCCAGTCTCTAGGTTAATCTCCAACAAGACCGGCGATTCCAGGTTACACCCTCAACAAAGCCAGTGTCTCCAGGTTATTCCCCCAACAAACCTGCACCCCTATGTTACAAACACACCCCCTGCCTAATGACCACCAACGCAGAGGAGAGCAGAAGTTAAGTTTATGATATGACTCCCAGTACCAGCCAATTATGTTAAAGGCCACAGTAGCTTTCCAATTAGATGTTTGCACATGTCCTCCCTGCTTGCTGCGATAGACATTCCGGGCTCCACCACCCCCAAAAATGTCCTGTGTGACGGTGGTGCATTGGGGGGTGGGAAGGAGGAGCTAGCTCGAATAGAATAAAGACACTGCTTTGAGTTGCATCAGATTGGCTCCTATCTGGTTTTGGGGGGATCACTAACATTTCCCTGAGCTATATAGTCAGACTCTTGTCTAAAGGAGCAGAGAGGGAGGAGTGATGGAGAGATGGTGAGATGGTTCAGCGGTTAAGAACACTGGCTGGGGGCTGGAGAGACAGCTCAGTGGTTAAGCACACTGACTCCTCTTCCAGAGGTCCTGTGTTCAATTCCTAGAAACCACATTGGTGACTCACAATCATCTGTAATTGTATCTGATGTCATCTTCTATCATGCATGCATACATGCAGATAGGGCACTCATTTACATAAAAATTTTTAAAAAATATTTATTCATTTTATTTATGAGTACACTGTAGCTGTCTTCAGACACACCAGAAGAGGTTATCAGATTCCATTACAGATGGTTATGAACCCATGTGGTTGCTGGGAATTGAACTCAGGACCTTTGGAAGAACAGTCGGTGCTCTTAACCACAGAGCCATCTCTCCAGCCCAAGTATTTTTTTTTTTAAAAGAGAAAGGAGGATTGGAGTCACAGCTGAGAGGGCACTTGTCAGCTTGACTAGGTCTGGAATCAAATGCAAGTCTCTGGGAACTGTGAGGGATCTTTTGGATCAGATTATTTGAAGTGGGAAGAGCAGCCCAAATACAAGGATGTGAGAGAAGGAAGCCTGGTTTTTGTCTGTTGCAAACTCTCTGTTGGCCAGCTCAGCCTCTCTGTTCCTGAGGCATGGCTGCTGTGATACCATTGAGGTACACTGAGGACAACCAGCAGCTCTCCAGAAACCTTCCAGGCCTTGGGCACCAGGTTGGGAGAGCTGAGACATCCAGCTTCACAGACTGAGCAACTGCTGTTGGGTTACCCAGACCATATCATGTAAGCCAAACAAATTAATCTCACATATGCATCCTGAAACCTTTTGAGAATACAATACTCTCCCCTGCAGCCTTGGCAATAGACTTTATCCTAATAGTTCTATTTCTCTGGAGAACCTTGACTAATACACTGCAGGCATGAATCCTTAGGTTTAACCTCTAGCCCTGCACAATAAACAAATAGTCAACAAGATGCCTCAGTGGTGACGGGACTTGCTGCAGAGCCATTGTCCTGAGTGCATTATGCCAGAAACATGTTCATGTCTGTTCAGTGGCAGAATCTAATAACAATAAATTCACAAATGTCAGTGATCTTAAAGGCAGTAATTTGTCACATAGAATCCACCTATTTTAGAGATCCAGCCAAGGTGAATGCATGTTCTTTTATCCCGATCAGAATTACTAATATGAACTCTCATATGACACAGCATACAGAAAGTTATAACTCCCTGCACATGTAAGATTTACAGAATAATCACAAAAAGGCTGCATCAGAGTTCAAAAGGTCTCAGAAGTGAGCTGATAGAATCTGTATTGATAACTAATCAGGCCAGTGATAGGAGGAAGCTGCTGGAACCAGGGTTCAAAAGCAGGAAATGGCAACTTTAAGTCCAGGTTGGGACAGGAGAACAGGTGTAGGGGTAGGCAGTTGAGTAGGCCAGGGCAACAGTGGGAAACTGAGGCAAGCTGAAGCTCCAGAGAAAATCAGAGAACCCTTTGCTTGTCAGTCTATGATGTACCTACCCATCAGGTATCAGGTGATAGGTTAGTGTGGAGACATATCATCTCAGTGGTAGGTGCCCATCACTTTACGGGCTCCTTATGAGGGCGTTATACTCTTGGTTTGGCCTGTCTGATAAGATCTTGGATTTGTTTTCCTTAATTTAATTTTTTTGGGGGGGGAATCAATTGAGACAGGCTTTCTCTGTGTAGTGCTGCCTGTCCTAGAACTCACTCTGTTGTAGACAAAACTGGCCTTGAACTCACAGAGATTTGCCTGCCTCTGCCTCTCAAGTACTGGGATTAAAGGCATGCGCCATCAACTCCAGGCCCCAAGTTGATTTTTTTTTTTTTTTTGGTTTTTCGAGACAGGGTTTCTCTGTGTAGCCCTGGCTGTCCTGGAACTCCCTCTGTAGACCAGGCTGGCTTCGAACTCAGAAATCCGCCTGCCTCTGCCTCCCAAGTGCTGGGATTAAAGGCATGCGCCAACACTGCCTGGTGATTTTTAAATTGAAGATTAATTCATTTATTTTTGTTGTCATTTCATCTAGGCTCTGTCCCATAGTTACCTGGCAACAGCCAGGTGTGCCTGACTCACTATAAAAGGAGCTGCTTGCCCCTCCTCTTTCCTGCTCCCTTCCCTTCTTTTGCTCCTGCTTCCTTAACCTCCCCCCTCCCCATTTCCCTCCCC